>JAOANK020000092.1:3316887-3331625 GCA_026257165.2 Telfairia occidentalis | reverse complement strand
TCCTCCACCTATCTAGGAGTAGGAGTAGTTTAAACTAGATTTCCTTCTTAATAAAGTTTCCCTAGATAAAATGAGGTATAATTATCTATGGTAATCAATCAAGTGAGAAACCCAATCCCGAGGATGACACTCGACACTCATATTCACTATACTAAAACTGACCCGTACACTGCAGTGCATAGCGTCGGGTGGCGATCAAGTTTCTGGCATCCGCTAGAGACCGATCAAACACCCAATGCTGGTACCAGTTGCAAAAAGCTAGGACCCAGTCTCATTGACTATTAAAAAATGGTTCGAATTCCAAGTTCATTTATTTTCCATTACGATCTCATTGTAATCATGATACTTCTTATTGGTTCTTACCTAATTCTTGAACTCTTTAAGAATTTTGACTTTAAGATCTAATAGACTCCATAATAAATACCCAGTATGAATGATCATGTGTAGAAAAAAGCAAAACATTCTCAACAACACTTTAACTGTTGCATCAATTAAATCTCCAAGGCCCAAATGCAATAGCCTAGTGGTTTATTTACCATTTGAAATATTCTATAAAATGTCATAATGGTCATTAAGCACTCCAAACTAGGTTCACATATTGGATTTGGTTTGATCTAGATTAAAACTTTACCTATAGATCACCAAGCGTCCAATGTCATCGACCATTCAGTAAATCGCCACCTCACGCATCTATACATACAGCCTTTGTGGGGTTTTTATGTCCTAAAACTCATTGGCATGTATACATTGTAAGCATATTTTATCAATAAAGTAGTTATTGAAGTTATTCAGTAAAGCTGTTATTGAATTAAGTATAACTCTATAAATCCAATAAAATAAGAACCTATGGCTATACTATGAGTACTTGAACTTAATGTGGAGACATAAAAGTGGATCAGGTTTAAGTAAATAGCCAAAACGGTCTATAGTATATGAATTAGGTTGGGTACGTTCTCCTGGGGACACTATGGAACATGGCCCGCTTTGTATATGATACAAACGATGTGATCCTAAATTGTTCATATGGAGACATGCGAGTGGGGGCGTTCTATGCAATGAGTTTGCATAAGACCGGACCGAGAAATAGTCACTGTTTCTTTATAACGCCGTTTATTGAAAACACTGACTAATTTCAAACTGATGACCTAGGTAACTCAATCTTAATCCTGACTAAATATGAACTCCTATTTATTTGGGATTATCCTTTGATCTGCATGGATGAGAGAAGCTCAACAACACCTGCTCAATATGCCTCCCATTTTAGGGGTAAGACCGGGTAAGTAGCTGGGGACATAGTCTTGGAAGATGGAATTCACTCCTCCCCGACTTGAGGGATAGTAGAGAGGTTGTTCCCTTAAGTGCTGATCTAGGTCTTGAACAAGGGGCCCCACCCTCTCATTGGCCTGATAGGGAATTGGTTTAGTGGTTGGACCACAGACTAAGTTGTTCATTAGAGGGTCAGTGGTACTTAAGAAACAAAAGGTAACTCAGGAGTAAAACAGTAATAGACCCAGCTAAGATTACGAACAACCTGTGAAGGGTCGACTTACTGATTATTATTATATCAAATGGACAGAAATATATCTACAGTGAGGAAAGTCTAGCTACGGGCTTTAGTGGAGTGACATGTTAGTTAACCAATGTTGGTTAGCTAGGTTAAAAAGTTTAACTGGATAATCTCGAATCATTGGAGCTCATGGTCTATAGGTCCATTAGGTCCCTCGGCTAGCTCACATTGGATAAAACGTTAGAACAGTGTAGTGAATGAATTTGAAGTGTTCAAATTCAGTTTAGGGAGTCTACGCTAAATATATGTGACATATTTAACTTCGTGACGTTTGATTGCAAATTAAACATTCAAAGGAAGTTAAAAATAACATTTAAATGAAATTTAAATGTTGTATATATGAATATGGATTCATATTCGGAAAAACAGTTTTTGCGAAAACTACAAAATAATATTATTTTAATATTTGATATTAAAATAATTAAAAATTAAATTAAAAGTAGTTTTGATTTAATTTAGATTTTTTTTAATTTTTAATTTGTGAAATTAAAAATCAGAAAATGAAAAAAAAATATAAAAATAAAAGAAAAAGGAAGAAAATAGATTTTGGTGAAAATCCATTTTCATCCAAGTTTTCCATCTCCAATTGCTACCTCTTCCCCATTTGATTAATCACCTTTTGAAGTGTCAAATTGGGATGAATTAGTTGTGCCTGAAATCTCCATTATAAGATAAATTGCACTCAAATAAACTCTCAATTTTAATTGAGCTTATTTGAGTGCAATTTGTCTTATTCTGCTATGCTAGCACATTTATACTTCATTCAGCCTTAATCCGATGCATGTAGTCCACTCACTACTGCAGACACTGGCTGTTTGCTCTGCATGTGGCCTCACCACCACTATGTTCAATGTTTTGCTTTCGCCAACTTGTAGATCTAGTCCTCATGGTCCTTTTCCACCCTTTGTCACTTTGAAGAAGCCACTTTTTTATCCAAAAAGAGTGAAAAAAGTGCTTAAGGTGTTATCTCGAGCATAACCGAAAAAGAGAGTAAAGCACACCCTTACCATCCAGATCTAGAAAATCTACTGCCTCAGCCACCCACAAGTCGAAAGTGAAAAAAAAAACGAATGATGCCATGAGGAAGAGAGAGAAAACTGGCTTTGAAAGAGAGATACAAATCTCGAACCTTTGCCAGTGACCACATTCACTGTACAACAGCTACAACCAAGAGGGACCTTGAGAGGAAGTCAAGGTGGCATGAGAGAGAGGGGAGAGAGCTTGAGAGAATTCTTTTGGGAAAAAGAATGGGTTGGTAGCTACGGTTTTCTTAATTATCTTAAATAGGGTACACTTAACCCTAACCCTAATCCAACTTCCATTTATTTACAACTTTGCAATAATTCTATTTTTAATTTCTCCTTTTTTTATAAAATAAAAAATAAATTACTTAAATCCCTATACAAATTAATCCAAATAATTTTCCAATTATTTTGGCACAAAATACACTTATGTACTCATCCCTATTTTAAATTTGAAATTAACATAATTAAAATAAAAAATAAAATAACAGTATGTTACAAATACACTACATGCTAAATATAAATAAAACTTAATTAAAAACGCAACAACATTCAATAATTTACATAAATTCAAAATATAATAATTTGAACGAAAAGAAATCCAAAAGAAAAAGTTCTATGCCACGATAGATCAACAATTGAGGATGAGTGTTGCCATAGAGTAGGTTAATCCTTGATGATTTAAACAAAGAATCGGGATAATTGGAGCAAAATGGCACATTTCAGAGCTAAAGGAAGATTTGGAGAAGTGTTGCAATGCTACCCCACAACATACATTAAGACGCGATCACAAGACAAAAGTTGAAAATGTAGAATAGTGTCTCAACACTACAAACTTTGAAGTGTCAATTTGTGCACGCAGAATGGATAGTGTCGAGATGCTATCCTACACCGTCGAGATGCTACGATGAATTCTTATGCAAAAAGAATTGTGCGGAGGCATGTTTGTAAATATTTGGCCCCAGCGTCTCGACATTGTCAAGGGATTAATTATAAAAGCATATTTTTTTCACTCGAAAAGAGGGAGGCTGTTTTGGAGAGAAAGAGGGTATGATGCTGCTCTATTTTTTTAGAGAAGAAAGAGCTTCTCATGGAGCTTTTGGAGTGATCCAAAGCTTGGGATTGTGGTTTTCGCAATGGGAATGAGTGTGCAATGCGTCTTCGGGAGTTTTTTTTTTTCTTTTTAATTTAGTAGTTATTTGTAGACTTTTTGAGGGAGTCTTTGTTTTGTATGGTTGATGGCACCTAACAACGCGTCATCGCAAGTGCATGGGTCAATCATAGCAATAATAAAATAATTCGGAGATCGAGTATCATCCATTAGGAATCAAAATTTATAATTGTCTTAGTTATTGATTAATTCTTTAGATTGTATTCAGGGAATTGAAGGTCATGCAATGATGCTAATCTAATAAAAGCGATAAGCTGAGACACGCTAACGGTGGGAAAATCAAGAGATGGAAGGTTCTAGGGTGTTGATATTTTTAACAACACAATTAAACGATCAATTTACTTATGGAATGTATTTTCTTACCAATTTGCCTAAGTCTAAGGTTGATTAACTTGGGTTTTCCCCTCTCAAGGTCCACCGACTCTCACAATTAACTCCCTATTCGATCTCTCACAATAAGAATTTAAAGGTGGCAAAAAGATGACCTATTGTGGACGTCATACAATCTCCTATCACTTTCATGCATAAAAGAGCCTATGTCATCAATTTCCACGGCCTAATTAATGGCCAATTAATTGGAATCATAAAGTACTGGAAATTAAAAGACAATTAGCATGAAATCCATTCCAACTAATAATTCAATACATTTAAAAAGTCATTATAGATCCCAACACCCAAAAATCAAAGGGATTTAATTATTGTTTTTCATACTATTAAGTAGAGAAAAATCCATTAAAATAGAATACAATCAAAGATAAAGAGAAAATAGCGAACTCTCAGAAGAATCCACCCACTTTTACCGTAAACATGCTTCCTGAGGTGTCAAAACTTGATTCTGAGCACTCTGAAACTTATCCAAAACTCCAAAACTGCAGTACAAAGGTTTCTGTCTCGAAAACTCTCGAAAATCGTACCAAAAGACGACCTCACGAACCCTAGCGACAAAAATAAACTTAAATACTGAATTGTCGATAGCGTCGAAACGCTATGAACAGCATCTCGACGCTGCCCCATGCTCCATAAGTGAAACACGCATTTTTGCACGCGAAGGTGGCTGGTGGTAGTATTGAGATGCTGCATTATAGCATCTCAACGCTACTCTACTTCAAAAAAATTTGCACTTTTATTTTTGACATATTTTCTTCGTTCCTTAGCTGAATTTGCTCTTCTTAGACTAAATTTTCAACTCGAACAACACTGAATCCATATTTTCACCTCCCAATGCTTAGTTCCTACAAAATACATGAAATAAAAGCATCGAAGCATTCATTTTAATGCACAAAACATCCGAAATTATAGGTTATAGAATAACACTTTTTGAGTGCTATCAATGGTGAATCTGAGTAGTGGAACTCTACTTTAGAACTATTACTCTAATGTTTTTGGATGTGTTTATGCGTGTGTTAATTTCATGTACTTTTTTTTTTATCTTGTAGTAATTCATTCTTGCATTTGTATGCTCAATGCTTTCATTCTTCTAATCATAGATTGAACTGATTTGTAGATTTAAGTTTTTAATTTGCTTTAGAGTAAAAATTTGGATTCGTTCATCAAATGCATGACTAGATAAATCACCGTGCGAAAGTGGGAGTTTATTTCTAGAAGGATAAAATTATTATCTCTAGAAGAATTACTAGCGTGTCATGATAACAAATAGGTTACCCATTTCCTCAAAAGAGAAAAGGATCACAATAAGACTTCTATGGGTGAAAATTAATGGAAGAGGTCATTAATGTTTTGCTTAGTCGTAGCAATTATTCCTGAAAGAGTGATCCTCCAATTAAGTGCATGGAAATTTAGCTAAGCTTGTGAGAGAAGGTTAAAGCAGCAGCTTCATCCTGGCTTATGATCGTTGCATGATAAAATAGTTTTTTTTTTTTTATTAATCATGTGTATTATCCAAAGCATGAAATCTCGGTTCTAATGCACGCTCTTCAAATGTTGTCTCCAATTAATTAGGAATAGAAGTAGTTTAAATTAATTTCTCTATAGTTTTGTTTCTTACATAAAACAAGGTGTGAGTAACTTCTGTACTTAATCAAATTAGAAATCTAATCCCGAGGATGACACTCGATACTTAAATTCATTATATTAAAACTAACACCTTACACTTGTGGTCATGCAATGTTGCGATCAAGTCTTTGGCACCATTGTCAGGGATTGATGATTATTTAGTTTGATTAATATTGTGGAGAAAATACTGATTTTTAATATATGGTGTATTTTTAATTTATTTTTGGCTTAGATTGGATTAGGTGCTAGTTAATTGGATTGGCCACCCAAGTTTTCTATCCCCTTTCCCTGATCTTTTTCTTTGTTTTTTTTGTAGGTGTTTAGTGTCAATAAATCTTGTTCCCTTATGCTGAACCTCAATCTCTTGGGATGCTTTCTCCTTTTCAAGGATGCCCTTGGAAAAATTTTCTCTTATCAGGGCATTATTATCCACTCCATCTTTATTTATTTGTCCTTGCGTCCTTAGTGATTTATACATTGACGACAATATATGTTTTAACTTTGGGGGTGGGTAGTAGTACTCTATGAGTCTTGATGAGTTTTGGTGAACTTGAGCTTAATTTTTTTTTTTAAGATCTTTATGTGTTGAATTGTTGTGAGTTTCTCTATGCATGTTGTTGATGAGGAGAATTTATTATGTGCCCTGGTTGATTTGTTGTGTATGATTATGGAAATAGGATAACATCAATATTAGTTGGGTTATTTTAAATCCTTCTTGGAGTCCCTTGTTTTTTAGCATGTAGTCCTCTTGTTCAGGGTTCTGAAGGCTTAGAGTTTCGTTAATGAAGTTATGGTTTAGATATTCTCAAATGGTCTAATCATTAGCTAAGTAGAAACTTCTAGGTTAAGTAGTAATTGTGCTAAAAAAGAATTGTGTTGATAAAGTGTGCCTAAAGAGGTTACCCCTCCTTTCTTGATGTGCGAGGAATCAAGGGCACTCATGACACCCGTGGGTTGCCTTTGAACAAAAAGCACTAAAGGAAAGTGAGTATTATCCTAGATTAGACATGTTGCTCGTAGTTAGATACCTTTCATCACTAATGTGGGTAAACCAGAACGAAGGTAGCTCATCTTGATTAGGCTCCTCTTTTAGCAAAAGAAAAAGGATTGATGTATTGCCCATAATTGGATATCTTTCATCACAAATGTGGGTAAGCCAGAACGAATGTGATACATCTTCTCCTTCTTTGCAAAATGAGAAAAAAGAAGATGAAAAGAAAAGAAAAAAGAAACAAAGGAAATGAAAAAGAAACAAAGAAAGCAAGAGTTTTCCTTAAGCTACTTTAAGTTAGAGGCTTTCATTTAACAATATAATGCTTTAGTGCCAAAGTAGGGGTAGCCTAGAGAACTCTATTAAATGCATTATGAGCTTATAATGACTAGAACGGGATGGACTTGCACATATATACACGAAGGATGAAGAGAATTGGCCTTGAAATCTCTCAGTGATAGAATGGGCTTGAAAGTTTCCTTGATTACACCTATACATCTTTTAGAGCATTGAAATTTGAGTTAATTGCATTTATCTAGAAGCTCCCTTATATTTATGTTGTGCTTTAATTTAACTCAGGACTAGCAAACGATTAATTTTGCGAGTGTTTGAAAGCACACAAAATATATTTTCTTTAGGCCTTATTTTAGCTAGTTTTATCGATTAATTTCTATGCTTTCATGAGTTTATTTGTGTATTTTACAGGAAGCGAGAAACTGGAATGAAATAGATGATTTAAATGAAGAATCGGGAAAATTTGAGCAAAGGGAGCATTTCAGAGCTAAAAGAAGATTTGGAGAAGTGCTGCAGAACTTATTCCCAAGGGGGTAGTGTCGAGATGCTACCCCATAGCGTTGAGATGTCGCCACAAGACGAAAGCTAAAAATGCAGGACAACGTTAATGCTACGAAATTATGGACAGTGTCAAGACGATATCCAACACGTCTCGACACTACGACAAATTCTTATGAAAAAGAATTGTGGGGTGGCATTTTGCAAATATTTGGCCACAACGCCGCGAAGCTGATCCTAGCGTCTCGACACTATCGAGGGCTTGATTATAAAAGAAGATCTTTTTCACTCGAAAAAGGAGGCCATTTTGGAAAGAAAAGAGGCTATAATGCTGCTCGATTTTTTAGAGGAGAAGCTTCTTATGGAGCTTTTGGAGCGATCTAAGGCTTGGGATTGTAGGCTTCATGATGGGAATGACTATGACACGCGTCTTAGGAAGTTTTCTTTTTTCTTTTTTAATTCAATAGTTATTTGTAAACTTTTGAGGGAGTTTCTGTTTTGTATGGTGTATTTGAGTAGCAGGACTTTGCTTTACAACTATTGATGTAATGTTTTAGATATTTTCATGCGTGCGTTAATTTAAGGGACTTTTTTTTTATCTTGTGGCAATTCATTCTTGCATTTATATGCTCAATGCTTCCATTCTTCTAATCAAAGATTGAACTAATTGTAGATTTAAGTTTTTAGCTTGCTTTAGAATAAAAATTTAGATTCGTTCATCAAATGCATGATTAGATAAATCATTGTGCAAGAATCGAGGTTTATTTCTAGAAGGATAAAATTATTATCTCTTGAAAAATTATTGTCAAGTCGTGATGACAAGCAAGTTACCCCTTTGCTCGAAAGAGAAAGGGATAGCAATAAGACTTCTATGGGTGATAATTAATGGAAAGGGTCGTTAATGCTTCGCTTAATTATATGGGCAATTATTTCTGAAAGGGTGATCCCCAATTAAGTTGATGGAATTTAACTGAGCTCGTGAGAGAAGGTTAAAGCAATAGATTCATCACAGCTTATGATTGTTGCATGATAGAATAGTTTGTTTTATAAATCATGTGTATTGTCCAAAGCATGACATCTTGGTTCTAAGCTACGCTCTCCTGATGTTGTCGCCAATTAATTTAGAGTAGGAGTAGTTTAAATTAATTTTTCTTTTCGTTTGATTCCCTAGATATAATAATGTGTGAGTAACTATGGTATTTAGTCAAATTAGAAACTCAATCCCGAAGACGACACTCAATATTCAAATGCACTATATTAAAACTGACACCGTACAATTGCAATCAAACAATATTGCGATCAATAGCTCATATTTCTATGATGTTGATTATCGTGTTTTGGTCAAGATTTTGCCAAACTACTTTAGCAAATTCTTTCGAGTGTAACCCATGATTTAGACGTTCTATCCCAATAAGTGTTGTAGAGTATGTCAAGTATTGAAACAAAACTATTATCCTACCACATTTTTTTTTTTGCACATGCTTAAGTTATTATTATTTATATTAAAAAAAATCAATTTTTACCCATAAACATCTCAAGTTATATCAATTTAGATAATTGTTGCAATCTTAACCTTAATTTTGAAAAATTGTTAGAAATTTTACTATCAAATAAATTTTTATTTGAAAGATCACGAACAAATATATTCTTTTATGCGTGTTTAATAAATTATAAAAATATATATGATATAAAATTGATAAGATTTAAAAAAAAAGACATTAAAGTTAAATGTTTGTTGAAATTTTTTCATTTTGGCAAAGTGTTATTTAATGGTTAATTTGTGCATTAACCAAACTAAATTTAAAATTTTGTTTTTATTGAAATTAGTGAGTTTATGAAGATTTTTAAATTTTTGTTTAAAGTAGTGAGTAAATTAACGAAAATTAAATAGAGACTTAAAATTGCAACACTATCGAAGTCTAAGATCCAATTTAATGAAATTGAAAGTTTTGGATGAAAATTAATAAAATTGACAAGTTTAGGAGTAAAAGTTGATTTATTTTTTTATATTATTATATAAAATTAATATTATATATAAATATATATAATTAACATTATAATTAATAAATTAATTAAAAAAATAAAAAAATAAAAAAACTAGCTATCCCCGTCCCTAACCAGGGCTCTGGTTAAAATCTCCAATTTGACCCCATATTTAGTCAAACCAAGGGTTCCCCAACCGAACCCACATGAGAAGTTTTAATGTCTTTCCCTGTACTCAAGTCTCAAGTTTGCAACTTGACTTGATCTCTTGACAATTTCAATGTTTGATTCACCAATCTTAGGAAAAGAAAAATATTATATTATGAATTAGTCCCTATAGCGTGGACATAATTTTAATTTAGTTTCTAAGATTTTAAAAGTGTTGATTGACAAATATATATAATATTAGGAATAGGAAAAGGAAAATTTTTAAATTATCAATGTAGTCTTTATAGTATGAGCTTAGTTTTAATTTGATTCCTAAAATTTTGAAAGCTTTGATTTGGGGTTTAGACCATTCTAGCTTAATTTCAATTTGGTCCTTGTGATTTTAAAAATTCAATATAGTTTCCATATATCATAAATTGTTTAAAAACCATTGTTTTACCCTTCCAAAATTCTACTAGTTTTCTTATATTTTTTACTTAATACAAATACTAATACGGTCTTCAAATAGAAACTACTAGTTTATTGGCCCCGACATCCCCCCAAAATACAAGTCATGTTTTATCATCACATGCTTCCTAAGAAAATCTCTAGGAGGTCCCCAACATAAGATTTTTTTTAAGTCAAAAACACTTCATTTTGAAGTTCTTGGGATTCGACTACCAAAAAGAAAATTGCACCTTATTGAAATTAGTAGTATCTATCAATTCTTTTAAGCGCGTTTCTATAATCTCAACATTCCTCCCATTCTAATATAGTGTTGGTTTATTCACGTACTCCTCCACTTGGGTGTCACACAGATAGGAGGGACCAAACTAATCCTTTAACCAAAGGAAAAAAGAAAAAACTACTTACAAATAGCAAGGGTTTCATGAAAAAAATTCACTCCTATGCTTTATACCAAACCAGCCAAATAGTTTAAACGAAGGCTGATTTTCCTGCATAATGATCTTGCAACCATTTTGCCTGCACTTGCAACCCAGCATCCATCAAAGCATTCAAGGCTGACCTATACAGCCTCCCATCCAAGCGCGTTCCTTCTGTGTTCGTGTCCCTCAGAAGCTTCACCAGCTCATCAACCCGACTCGTCTTTGAGAACACACTGACCATGATTCCCGCCATCGGCTTATCAATGGCGCCCCCATTCATCCGAAACTCACGGTAATATCCCTCACACATCTCGAATTCGCCTGCCTTAACATAAGCACTTATGATACTTGTATAGCTAACCTTATCAGGTGCTATTTTTCTGCGCTCCATTTCCTTCCATAGCTTCTCAACTTGCTTCAAATTCTTAGCCTTCCCATGCATCTCCATGAGGATGTTGTAAATCCAAACATTTGGCTGACACCCTCTTTCTTTCATCTTTGCCAACAGCCTCATTGCATCCTTCAACCTCCCTGTCTTCCCATACATTGATATTAAACTAGAGTATGCAACTACACATTTGCCAAACCCCTTTTCCTCCATTTCTCCAAATGTGTCCTCTGCTTTCGAGTAGAGACCGACCCGGCAGTAGGCGTTGATCGCCGAGGCATACGTCACTTGTCCCGGCTCGCACCCATCTCCGATCAGATCCTCGTAAACCTTGACCGCAGCATTATAGCCCCTTCTCGTAGCGAAGCCATTGACAACTGCACAGAAAATGCAGTCAGACACTCCAATTTTTGAGTCCTTCATCACTTCAACAATCTCAAGTGCCTTCTCTAATGATCCTTGTTGAATATACATCAATATGAGCTTTAGAAAAACTGCAGGGTCTCTCAAAAATCTCTTGCCTTTTGCCTCTTTGTAAAGATCTTCAGCCAATTTAACTTCCTTGATGCTTGCAAATGTGCATATCAAAGAAGAGTAAATGGTGCAATCTTCTGCAATCCCTTTCTTTCTCATATCTCTAAAGAACTCAAGCGACTCAAAAACACACCCCGATTTCGCTAATGACTCGCAAAGAATCCCATAAATTTTGGTGGAGAAGGGTGTTAAATCCGATACCCTACTCTCAACTTCATCGAACAGTTCTTTAATTTTCTGAGAATCCCCAAGTTTAAGGTAAGCTTCCATGACCCGGCAATAACATCCAGAATCTGCTTCAATGTTCGCAGATTTCAACTGCTGGAAAACCAGTATAGTGCTTTTGTACATGTGAAGCTTATTGTAGCCTCTCATGGCAGCTTCAAACACAGAAGCAGAAACATCACAATCCGTTTCAAAAACCTCAAGCAGAGCCTTAACAACTTTAAATTTTCTACCTCTAACACAACTACTAACCAATCTAGAACATGTATCTTTATCGGGGCAAACTCCATAATGCCCAAAATCTCTAGAAACTGACAAAATTAAATCCCACTTCTTCGATCGTACTAAGTACCTGATTAGATGCCTCAATGTGGATTTCTCAGGTCTAAACCCTGCCCTCTCTTTCGCCTTCACATAGTACTCGTAAAGCAAATCCTCGCTTCCAGGGTCTCGGGACAACCCACATAAGAAATCGTTCAAATCTTCGATGTTGGGCAACGAAGGGAGTTTTAAATCTTCAAGATTCGAGTTCACATGGATCTCGGGTAGGGAGATGGGCGATTGTTCCAGGATTGGGGAAGGGCAACTGGAGGAATTTAGATGAAGAGATCGATGATTTAAAGTGGGAAGAGAGAAAAGGAGGGCAAGATTATAAGCAGGGATGAAATTGAAGAGATGGGATTTTCTGAAAGAGGTTATTTGGGGCACTGAGCAGTCGGGAGAGCCAGTGACGGCCATCGGAGATAAGGTCCGAAGGACAGGGGAGGGAGAGTAGGCCACATAATATATACCATATCCATAAAGCAGTTGGTTCTACATCCAGTCGGCCACTGAATTTGTGCCAGGTGGGAAGTTTTTGGGGGTTGAGCTTCAACCTTGAGGGGATGCTCCATGTAAGCATTATGATTCTTCCATGGGAACCTGGAGACTCGTGTAGTATATGGGAAATATTTTTAGTATTACGGTGGTAGTATAGAGAATTACTTTCATTCATCTTTTGCCATTTCAATATCATTTAAAAATAGTGTCGGCTTCATGAAATAAAATAATAAATTAGTTAATGATATGTTAAATTGTGAATAGAAATAGTAGGTATTCTAATAGTACTATAAATTTCTCCATGGTCTATGTATATAATACATTTATGAATAATACAATCCTTTGTTGAAGTTTGTAACATAACCATTCAATTTTTAAGTTTAAAATATTTGTTCGTACTTTATTTAGATCTAATAACAAAAGAAAAAAAGAAAGAATTTTTGGCTGCACATTGGTATGTAGGAATTTTCATGCATACCACTATTAAAAATTTTACAACTATTTAAATTTTTTTGAAGAAAAGAAAAAAATTTTCCTTTTTAGAACTTCTCTCTCTTAGTTGTCAAATTTTTAACGGTGGTATGTTAGATTTTAAATCTAATATTATTTGACTCATGTAAATTTATTTCAATAATGTTTTAGGCTCATTTTAGTGGCCCAATTAATTAAAAGGTAATTTTTCTAATTTACTTCTCCATCGAAGGTGTATATATATATAAAGATCCTAGGGATTCATCATCTCTCTACCTAATTAAGCACTATTTTCTCTCCATCAATAATGACTAATAAAGTATTAACGAAGGCTAAGACAGAGAAACACAACCCTCAACAATTGCTTCAAGAAATCGACTTATGTTATTGTGGAAATCATCTTGTTCAAAGATCTAGCCAATTATTGTATTATATAATGTTAGGATTGTTGATGCACGAGAAACTCCGCCTGGGGACGTGGACTGAGCCTGGATGACCTTGGACCTGAAAGGAGAAGACGAGTTGAGGTGGGGTGGTGAATACCACACTCCGACGCTCAAGTCAGTTAGGCAGAGGAAATAACTATGAATTGCCTTTAGATCTCAGTGCGTACCTCTAAATGCTATTTCTTTGGGTATTTATATTCCAGTGGATGAGAGTCATTTGCGGTGTAGCTCGGTTGATCAGCCACGATTCGTGGCTGATTATGGGTGGAGTGATGGGAGAAATGATTTTCTCCCTTCGTGTCCAACCTGAAGCAAATTTTGGGATTTACTCCGTGCCTCGGGCTCGTCCCACCTCGACTGAACCTAGGTGTTACGTTTCACCTCGGCTAGGACTGATGTGTACTTGTACACGTGGCACTTCCAGGTTCACCTGCGTGTTCTGGTGATTTTAACCATTATCATTGGCCCCCACTCCATGTTTGCTGAGCTAAAGGCAAATGTGGAGTAGCGGTGATTTGGCTTGTGGAGGAGGGGTCAGCAGCGCACGCGGGCCGACCCCCTACCTCGGTTACCATTCGCCAAAGCCGACCTTGGCCTTAACCACGTCTGGACATACAGAAAGTCGTGTCCGTTGGTTGGAACAGTGCTTCAATTCTCGGGACAACGGTTATGGTTGCACCTGCCAGTGAAGCGACATACCACAGGTATAAAAGGCGATCATCTACTTTAGTTGAGGCATCTACCTCAGAGCTCTCGATCCGTGCTCTCAGATTCGCTGTAGGCTATAGGTCAGTTCTCCCTTTCTATTTTTTCTTTGTTATTCACATTAGTTGTATGTCTCGCGACTTAGGTAGCGTCGGGTCTGGTCGTAGGCTAGGGTCTAAGCCTGAGGCTCCTGAAGCCTCTACCTCTAGCCGAGGTAGGGCTGCATCAGCTTTGCCTTCGCCGGCTCCCCGACGGTGCCTTTCTCGGTTATCGCTGGGGTTAATGGTTAGCTTGAAAGAGAGATATTTCATTCCTGACAACGTAGAGATTAGGGTACCCGTTCCCGGAGAGACGTTGGAGAATCCACCCCTAGATGCGTCGCCCTTTATCCCTAGATGTTTGCGAGGGGTGTTCGGTTGCCCCTCCATTCTTTCGTCCAACTGTTCTTAGCTAGGGTTGGCCTAGTGTTGTGTAGTTTGCCTACTAGGTGCAAGTATACCCCTTGAGGTGTAGCAACAAGGTCGATCCACAGAGATAATTGAACAAAAACTCTTAATAAAAGTGTCAACTAGGAGAA
>JAOANK020000092.1:3301961-3312813 GCA_026257165.2 Telfairia occidentalis | reverse complement strand
AATGCGCGAACGCTTGTTTATTGATAAATGTGCTATATGAGTGGCAAATTTGATGTATAAATTATATAAATGTTATACTTTATATTTGGTATATTAGTCAAATGATATACTAAATATAATATATATATCAATTGACTGATATATCAAATATAAAATATATCATTTAACTAATATACCAAATATAAAGTATATTAGATATACTATTGATATACATATTGATATACTAATGAGGGTAAAATTGGAAAAATAAAAAACGAAAATCAGATTTTATAATTTTTTGCTATATTTGCAAATTTCAAAAAAATATTGTTATATTTACAAAAAAAAGATTACAAAAAAACCGGTTATTCATGCAAGTGGCCCTTATTTTATTAAGATACCTAGACAAACAGGCATGCCACTTTGGCCACTTGGAAAAAAATGGACTTCATGAATCTTTTATGAATCAACGAGGGAAATTTTACTGTGCAAGTTAAGTTCCATGTTTGAAAATAGGGCTCAGTTTTTTTTTTTTTTAGTTCAACATATCCCCCATCCAACTATCGACTTATGATAGTATATGTTTTTATCCACTGAGCTATACTCGATTCAATTTCATGTATGAAAGTGGTTGAGTTTCATGCATGTTTATAAGATTTATAATAATTTTTAATTATTTCCCAAAATTCTGTGAGCAAAGAGTCGTCAAATCTATCTACATTTTAAACCTAAGCAATCTTAAAAATAAGAAAAGATTATCTCATTTATTTGAGTTACTTTTACTTTTACATATGACTTTTTTTTATTTCAACCATATGTAGGGTAGGAATTTTAATCTCTAACTTTTTAATTGATAATATATGTTTTAATCAATTGAATTATGTTCAGATTGACTAGAGATAACTTGTTTGATCCTTTTATTCTCTTTTCGCTTGAAACTAAAACTTAACTTAACTGATTAAGACATATAACCAACCAAAAGATCGGAAGTTTGACTCTCCACCTCACGTGTTATTAAACTATAAAAAACTTGCATGCTCATATAATCTCCCTGGTACCTCTTCTTCTCGCTAATTCTGTGTGTGAAAATGTCTGTAGACCCTTGGATTGAACCAACCAGAAAGTGACAAAATCTGATCTCTAAGCATATTCTTCACAACAGCTTCTCTTTTTGTCCATCGTCATCATGTCTATGTCAAAAGAACAAAGTTTTGTATCTTCTAAATGTTAAACACTTGCAATGCAATTCTAGAGCCCAATTCCACACAAAGTAGGAAACTTTAGAAGACAATGAAAGCTGATCTCAATATTTTTTAAGATTTAAACAAAACATTAGTTTTTTCCCAATCAGAGACGAAGAAATGTTATATCAATTCAATAGAACGAAGCACAAAAAGGGTGGCAACTTGGGAATTACAAAAACCTCTTCAATAAGCATTAGTAAATAATAATAAAAAATAAGAATCAAAGAACTTCGTAGGAGGCCCAGGGACTATAGTAAGATTTCTTGCATATAATTTAGCAGCAGATAGTTAAAATCAGCCATCAACCATCATTATTTCCTGTGTTTTACAAGACAGGGCTTTCTGATTCCTAACTTCAAAACCAAAGGCTCAGACAGCTGTGGTTACTGACACTGTATCCTTTTTACCAATGATCCCTTTCATTTATCTCAATGAAAATGATCTTCTTATCGAAATGATAAATACATAAAGAAAGTTTAAATTGCTCAATCATCAATTGAAGCTTGCAGTGGAAGTGATTGTTTGTTCCTCATCACATTTGAAAAAGAAGATGAGCCCCCTACATAAACCTATTTCGCGCCCAGAAGGAGACCAAATCAGATCTAAACCTTTAAACAAGTATATTCTTCTCACAGGCTCTGCAGCGACCATTTAAAATTAGACAGAAAAATCTACGTGAAACTCTACCAAATAAGGATGACCAAGTTGAATGTTCTTTTATTTATTTTTCTTATTTAAATGAAACCATCTTTTCAAGGAAGATTAGCCATTTTTCTCAAGATATGAATTACTCATTATTTTCTCTCTTTCTTTTCATGATGAAGAAAGAAGCCTATCTATACATCCTAAAGAAGTATAAGAACAATTGTAGCAAAACAGACGTATCATAGATATTATTATTTAGAAGTACATAGGTCAAATTGCAACATAATAAAACTAATAAGCGCCTTGTCCGCATTTATTCCAACTAATTTGAGTAGTCTAATACAATATCATCAAAACAACTGCATAAATGAGCAAAATTTATGTTTAAAGAAAGGGAAAACACCTGTCCTCATAAGAATCAATCTACTCCTATTCTATCCCGCAAATAAACTACATGCAGATGGCAAATCAAACTAGAGAGTAAGAAAACCAAAATAACAATAATCAGCAAAAGACTTATCACCTTAAATTCGCTTACTCATTTTCCATTTTCCAAAGAGCCCACTTATATGATCATTGTGGAGTGGAGGCCCACTTAACCAGAACTTTAGTTCTCATCCGATCCGAAGATTTTCATCCTTGACAATGGAGTACGTAAATAGCCATCAACCTCAAATTTCTTTGGTGAGAGCTCCCTGTACTTGGCGAATTGCTCTCTGGCCTCCACATTCTTATCAAGCAAACTATAGATCATTCCCTGACAAAAGTAAGGCCTAAAGTCACTAGGATCCTCCTTCACCAATTCTTTATAACTCTTCAAGGCCGCCTCCACATTCTTCTGCAAGAACTGTAATTGAGCCATTATCAGCTTCACATCCCTAGCCTCCTTCACCTTGTTTTCATTCTCAGCAATTCTCAAAGCCTCTTCTAACCGCTGAAGCACAGCCTCCCCTTCCCCACAACGATCCATTAACAAAGCGTTCTCAAACAATGCTTCGTAAGCCAATGGATTCACAGACAAAATCTCTTCAAAAACGCCTCGTGCATTTTCCGTCTTGCCCATTTCGCCGAGCAATCTGGCCATCAGAAATTTCCACTCAGTCACAGACGGCTGAGCAGATACCAATTGCTTCAAGATCTTGAAAGCTTCCTCATCCTCACCATTTTCCAGCTTTTGCTGCAGGAGTGATTTGAGTGCCTCGACAGCCTCAGAATTTGATTCGAGAAAATCATTCAACGGCGAAGATTGCTGTCCGTCCCGGTCCGAATCCTCAACTATCCGCTGATCTTCCTCCATTCTCGAACCTTCCTCCGCAATCGCCGCGGGAGACTCCGCCTTGGCAGGCAAATGCGAGAACTTCCCCACCATGGTAGCCGCAGCACCAATCAGAATGGCGGCTCTAGCATAATTCCGGAGGCAATGAACAACAGGGTGGTTCCGGGAAGCGTTGGGGAGGGGAACAGAGGAAACCCTAACCCTGAAAGGATGCGCAGAAACAGAATTACGAGAAAGGGGGGCAGGAAAACGAAGAATTGGGAGTGAGACAGGTTTAGATTTAGATGAATCGAGACTGAAGATGGACGAAAGAGAGGAGGAAGAGGGTGAAGAAGCCATGGAAGCAAATGTGGAGCTCATGGTTCCGGCGACGGCGAGGAAAAGAGAGAGCTGAAGCGAAAGGGTGTTTATTGTGGTTGATTGAGTTTGGTTGGACGGTGTTTTCGAGAACAACAAAACTGTACACTTCGCAAGTTATCGAAACCTACTACCGGCGCAGTCGCCGTTGGAATTCCGACTATCGAAACTGTGTCGTTTTCTTATCTGCTATGGCCTAGTTCTACTCCCACTTTCACTTCCACATCCACTCTCTCTCTTACGTCTGGACTACTGGTTTTAGGATTAGGGTAAAAAATGACTGAACTTCCAAGTTATAAATGTTATTTTAGTAATAAGTTATAAATCTCAACTCGGCCAAACTGAGCAGCTCAATCAGTTAAGACATAATATCCCGACCAAAAGGTTTGCTCATCTCCACATGTGGTTGAACTAAAAATAATAATAACAAATCTAGCACAAACTAAAAAGATTGGGTAAAATACATTTTTGATCTTTGAGTTTGAGGGTAAGTTTCTATTTTGTCCTTAAGTTTCAAAATCTGACAATTTAATCTCTAACCTTTAGAAAATGGTTCTAAAAGGTTCCTGAAGTCTTAGTCTCACTCATGAAATGCTGAAGTGGCAATTTGAGAGATTGATTGAATGGTGATGTGTTAATTTTAAATGATGTCGCTAAATTAAAATTTATTAAACAATAAAAACTTAATAAAACAAAAAAATTGAAAAAAAAAAATCAAGAAAATAAAGAACTGCCACGTCAAGAGAAAAATGAAGAGGAAGAAAAAGAAGAAGGGATGAAGAATTTTTTTTTAAGTTTTTGTTTTATTGAATTAATTTAGAAATTAGAAAATAAAAGATGAAGAAGGTGGACAATATTGTTTTTTTGTGTGTATTTTTTTTATTTTCTTTATATGTTTCTTTTTTAAATTTAAATTGTATTGTTTAATAAAATTCAATTTAGTCATGTCATTTAAAATTAACACATCATCATGCACTTAGTCTCTCAAACTGTCACGGCAACATTCCATGAGTGATAGTTTAACTTCAGAGACCTTTTAAAACTATTTTCTAAAGGTTAAGGACTAAACTATTAGATTTTGAAACTTAGGAATCAAATAGAAACCTACCCTCAAACTCAGGGACCAAAAATGTATTTTACCCAAAAAGATTTGTAAATATGACAAAAAATCTAATCTAACATATCTCAACATCATATGTCTATCAGTGATGGCTACTAATAGACCACTATCAGTGATTGTCATGTCATTGATAGACCACTCAACATTGCCACTAATAGACATCTATTAGTAATCGATGTCATTGAGGTTTATCTGTGATAAATATTGTTTGCATGCTCGTTTACTATTCGGCTTATCACTGATATCGATATACGTTATCAATAAATAAATATATTGTATGTTAGTAGTATTCAACTTTCATTGTTTTCTAACACTAATTATTTGCATGCTATTTTTCTATTAGGTTTATCACTGATATATAACATCAATAGATAAAAATGGTAAATTTGTGGTATTTAATTTTCGTTTTCTACCAATCAATGTTTGCATGCTCATTTGTTATAATGCATATCATTGATATATCATATCAATTGAATAAGAAAAAAAAAAGTATATAAGTGATATTTAACATTGTTTTTTATCGACAAGTATTTGCATGCTCATTTGTTATTAGATCTATCATTGCATGCCCATTCTATAATATATCACAAATGATGGTTTGCATTACTTATTTGCTATTAGGTCTGTCATTGGTATACTATCTAAATTATGGTTGGAAACTAGGCCCAAAATAATAGCATTTATATACCAAAAAAAAAAAAAAAAGTACTTGCAAATATGACAAATTATTTTCTCAAAAGTCCAAAAAGCCTTAAGATAATAGTCCCATCCATAAGAAACGTTTTCCTTCCAAAATTTGCACTTTTTCACAATTTCTCCTAACATCCACAATTTTCGATTTAAGTCTATCATTAATAGACTCAAATTATGTTATTATTCTTAATCTATTGAATGTGAACATGTTTACTATATGATTATATTGATGTTCATGTATATACATAATTTAATTTGTCTCTATATGATAATTATTGACTTAAATATGTCAGTGATAGACTGGAATTATAATTAATAAGTAGTTTATCTCTTATTGGCGTATATCAACGATAAGCTATAAGTTTGTTTTGATATAAATCTATCAGCAATAGATTATCACAACTAACATGTATTTTAGTCATGATTGACATATATATTTGATATACTATTCAACTAATTATAATTATTATTAAAAAAAATATATCTCTCATTTATAAACTTCAATTAGATATAGACGAAATATAATAAATATATAACGTCTCTTATAGACTAATATGTAATCTATTATTGATAAGCTACTTTAGTGATAGACTACTTATAATATGACCAAAAAAAAAGTAAAGTATTGATGGTATCTAATTTTGACATATTAAAAAAGTAAGTACTTATTATCATCAATATGAAAAAGGTCAATCATTGATATTACTGTAACAACCAGACTTAAATTAAGCATAGGACTACTAGTACATGCATGCATAAACAACTAAAGAATTCTTTTGTTATCCATGCTTTTACTGTTTTCATTTATTTATTTTCTGTCTTTTCAATATTTTAGCATGAACTAATCACCTTTAGGTGAGGATTAAGGGCAATGTTATTGAATTGATTTGGAATTGAAGTAAACCTTATGGAATTTATTTGTTTTAAAGGTGTTTTTATTGCTTAATATTTGTGTCTGTCTGGCCAACACACATGGATCTCTTCTCTATAGTTTGGAAGAAGATAGAAGGAGTAGGTTGCTTTTAAAACACGTTAGCTGCAAGATTAGGTTAGCAGCTAGTTAAGTGACGAGGTTAGGGATAATCACTCACCTAATGCTAACTTAGGATAATTAAAAATTTTGGGAGGATTCCAATACTATTATTGTGTGAATCGATTCTGTAAGTCTTTTGCTTCAGCATTCTGTTTCAAAGAAAATAGCACTATGCCTTAATCCAAGCCTATTACTTTGCATTGTTACAACTTCGAAAGCATTCTTTTTATTCTATCATTTAATTTAGTTCAGCATTAGTTACAAAATTCACCAATCATTTATCTTTGTTACTCTTTTAATTCACTACAAATTTGAGTTAGAATAGTTTAAAATCAACCACTAATCCTTGTGGAGACGATATAAATACTTATCATCACTTGCTGCTAATTGTGTACACTTGCACATCCTTAGTGTGGTTATTATTACAATTTTAAGTCTCACCAACACAAGCAACAATGACTCATCTAAGGGTTATATTTGCTACCACCACAAAGGAACCTTCTATATGTCCTTTCAATTTCAGTTGCAACCTTGTTGGATAAATGGAAGAGGGAGCGGTAATAAAGAGGAAGATTAGTCAGTGTGGCTTTTATGAGAGTTAGGTGGCTTCAATTGGAGATAAAGGTGTGGTTCCATACATGTAACTTCCTCTCAATTTTCTCCTCTATAGGCATCCAAAAAGTATTGCTTCTAGGGTTCCCTTGTATAGTGGAAGCTCCCAAATAAGATGAAGGCCAAGAGCCCATGTTACAACCAGAACGACAAGCCAAAGTTTCCACAAGAGAAGAGTCAAAATTAATCCCTAAAAATTTTGACTCGTGATGATTTATATTAAGCCTCGATCGCAATCCAAATTTACTAATAGTATTGAAAAGGTTGTCGAGATCCTTCTCCTCTTTGGTAGAGAATAAAATGTGTCATTAGGGAGGTGGTGAATGCTAAGACTGACCAATATCAAAACCCTTTATAAAATTATTCATTGAGGTTTTACGGCTAAGATAATCCATAACCAAGTTGAAGAGGAAAGGGGAGAGAGGATCTTTTTGCCTAACCCTCTTGTGACAATGATTTTACCTCTAGGATGCCCATTAATGATGATTGCATAGTTAACTGAGGAGATGCAGGCATGAATCCATCTTCTCCATTGGGAACCAAAGTTTGCTTCCAAAATGGAATCTAAAAATTCTCAATCAACTATGTCAAAAGCTTTTTCAATGTCAAGTTTAATGACCACCTCATCTTTATTTTTTCTTTGGCATTCATATATGATCTCGTTGGCAACGAGAGATGCATCTAGAATTTGTCTTCTGACGACAAATGCTAACTGAAAATCAGTGATAGTGGAAGGCAACACACTTTTAAATCTTTCAAATAACACTATGGCAATAATTTTGTATAAGCAAGCCATTAAATTAATGGGTCAATAGTCTCCAACAACTCTAGCATCAATGCGCTTCTGAATAAGGCAAATATAAATTTCATTTAAGCTCACATTAATGATGACATTCTTCAAAAAGTCATGGAACACCTATAATAGTGTCCTTGAGTATGTTCCACGACTTTTTGAAGAATTCAACCGTTAAACCATCAGGACCTGCTAATTTGTTGGATCTTAACAAGCAAACACCTCTCCAATTTCCTCAACCGTGAAGGGGGTCCTTGATAGCACTCTAAAAATTCTATTCTAGGGCCTTAGATATAGTAGTTTTGTGAGTTTAATAGTGTACTTTGATGCTTTATTTATTGAATTTGTAGGAACCAAGTATTTGCAGGCAAAAATATAAATTTGTCGTTGTTTGAGTTGAAAAACGAGCCTAAGAAAAGCAAATTCGGCTAAGAAATGAAAGAGATATGTAAAAAAGAGTCAAGACTCGAGAGCTAGCATCTCAACGCCAAAGGAGAGCGTTGAGACGCCCAAATAGTGACAAGAAGATAAAGTGTGTTAGCATTGAGACGCTGGCACAGTAGCGTCTCAACGCTTGGCAATTTGTGGCAAGGCAAAAGCTAAAATTTGCAGTATCGTTGAGTCGTTGTTACACAGCTTCGCAACGCTACATCGAGAATTCCTCTTCATTGTACAAATGCGCAGTGGCATTTTTGTAATATTAAAGCGCAGTGTCTCGACACTGCTGCCTGGGACTATATATGTTGTTTTTCGCCGCAAGGGTTCGAGGAGTTCGTTTTGGAGCGCCGTTTTTAGTGCGATTTTCAAGGTGCAAGGTCAAAAAATAGTAGCAATTCATGTGAGACGAGATTGGGAGCTTTTCAAGTGTTCAGTGGTAAAAATCACGAGTATGCGAGTTGGTTCGGAGTTGGAGACAGAGAAGAATCGGTCTGAGAGTTTTCTTTTCTCTCTTTATTATTTTGTGATCTGTTATGTTGGGTTATTCAAAACTAATTTTAATGATGTATTCTAGCTAAACCTTTTAATTTTAAGGTGTTGGATTGTGTTTATGGACGATTGATTATCGATTTTGACTCGGGAATGCATTTTTATCACTTTTCTTCTAAATTTCAGTATTTAATATTTATGTTTATTTAGCAAATAAATGTAATGCATGTTGTTTTACTACTTTGCTCGAAAGAGAGGGTAGTAAAGGGAGACATTGGGAATTAGATGCATGTGTGATAAGGGTGCGTGTGAGGTCTGTGATCGATTACTTTTATGCCACTTTTTATCTTCTTATAGCAAGACATCGTGTAGGGAGTTCTTAGTGAGGATCGGTGGACCTTGAGATGGGGAAGTCCAAGTTTATAAACCTTAGACTTAGAAAATTGGTACTTTAACGCATTTCTCAAGTTTAATTGGATAATTAATTACGTCATTTCACAATGCGAAAACCCTAGAACTACGTTGTTCCTTAATTTTCCTCTATTTACATGCCTCTTAGCATTCTCATTTTAATTGCTTGCTAGATCATACCTGTTGCATGCCAATTCGTTTCCCTAAATAAAATTTGACAACTATTATTCTGGTACTAAATAGAATTAATAACCCGATTCCCAGAGGATGATACTCGGTCTCTTAGACCATTATATATTATAATTTGACCCGTGCACTTACAGTAATGCAATGAGCTACGATCAAGCTTCTAAGATATCTCTTTGATCTGGGGTAACGGGGTTCCTATAACAATTCTTTTTCTTATATAGTTCCTTGTAAAATCAACAAATTCATTATTGGTCTCCTTTTCACCCATAAGATTAGGAACATATCGTGACGTGATCACAAAAATAGATTTTTTTTCTTTTCTTTGCAGCCATGTCTCTATCAAAGAATCCAGAATTCTCATCTGCTTCGATAGCCCATTAGGCTTTGCAATTTTTCTTCCATAATGTCACTCCTTTAGTTGAGATAGATAGAAAATTTTCCTTTAGTCAACTGTTAATGTTAATGATTCTTATATTCTTTACTCTCTATATTTGATTGTAACAGAACATTAGTTACTATAATGTTACTTTACTCAATGTTGTTTTTCGAGTAGTTATATATCCTTGGATATATATAGATGCTTGGTGAGTGTTGTTACTGTATGGGTAGCTTATACATTGTGAGGTTCGTTAATAGAACAACTCTCTCGTTGTACAGTGGACTTCGACTACGATTAAACCATTATAATCCTGTGTGTTCTTTCTTTCCCTTATCTCTAGAACTATGTACGTAGACTTCGTAATGGGTTGCTACTTCTCATGAGTCTTAGTTGACTTTCTAGCATATGCTCTCAATTGTCTAAATAAATCTTTGTATTTTGAACCAAACAATTACAAAAAGGCAGTTAAGTCAAAGGAAAGCAGTAAGTGGATATATGCTATGGAACAAGAATTAAACTTCTTGTAGAAAAATAACACTTGGAGA
Source organism: Telfairia occidentalis (assembly GCA_026257165.2). NCBI lineage: Eukaryota > Viridiplantae > Streptophyta > Magnoliopsida > Cucurbitales > Cucurbitaceae > Telfairia > Telfairia occidentalis. The sequence goes on along the minus strand of JAOANK020000092.1, from coordinate 3,302,610 downwards.
TTAGTTCACAAACCAAAAGACAAAAAGGTGATAGATTGTAGATGGATCTTTAAAGTGAAACCAGGATTGAACGAATTTGAACAAACTAGACATAAAGCTAGGTTGGTTGCCAAGGGTTTCACTCAAGAAGAAGGGGTTGATTATACTGAAATGTTCTCACCCATGGTAAGGCATACATCCATTCGAATACTACTATCACTGGTCACTCAATTCAACTTGAAATTAGAACAAATGGATGTCACCACTGCCTTTTTGTATGGAAACTTGGAAGGAATATTTTTATGAAGCAACCACTTGGATTTCTAGAAGTTAAAGGGGAGAACTTAATATGCCAAGGCAACAAGTACTTCGACCTACCATTAATCAAGGCAATTATTATATTGAGGCCCATGAATATTTCAAGGTAGTTGATTATATCGAGACAATTAATATCTCAAGAAAACAAATATTCTGCTAACCCATTATTTAAGGCAACTATTATATTTTTGTGATGGATATTTCAAGGCAGTCGATTATACTTAGAGGTAACAAGTATTTCGAGGCAACATATATTTTAAGAGAATTATTTAATCAAGGCAACATATATTCTGAGGCAACAAGTATTCTGACTAACCATTACTCAAGTCAATTGTTATATTGATGCAATGAC
>JAOANK020000092.1:3282201-3295402 GCA_026257165.2 Telfairia occidentalis | reverse complement strand
CATTCTTAGACCTTCCTCCTTACAAACTTATAAATTTGTCACTTTTAATTTTTACTCTAAATTTTCAATTTCGTCAATTTAAACTGTAGCAGCTCTAAATTTTCAATTTCGTCAAATTAAACTGTAGCAGCAAACTTTGCTAGGTGCAAACTTTCAGTTTCTATCATTTTTCTTTAAAATTCTATCAATTTTATTCTACATACGTTTGATAATTTATTAAATGCATATGAAAATAATTTTTTTTAATAATCTTTCAGGTAAAAATTTATCAAAAGGTAAAATTGGTTACACATTTTTAAAGTTAAAATTGCAACAATTATTTAAATTAAAGTTCAATCTGATAAAATTAAAATTTATGATAAAAATTGATGAAGTTTAAAAGTGAAAATTAATTTCCTCCAAATAGAAATGTTATTATCTTGTAAATTTTGCAGGTATTGGAGATTGTGCATGTCCTCTATCGTGATCATTTTCACGTTTTTTTAGGTAGACAACAAAAACGGTCTAATCAAGTAAACTTACCTTCCGTTTTGTAGAAGGTGCCCTCAGGAGTTGACTTAGGACATTCATAATCTTCACCAACAAAGACCAAATGAAGGGTGCAGAAAAGCTGCAACATGTGAAGCGTTCATAGACGAAGTCCTTTGGCTGCAAGAGAAGCCACAAAGGTGATGGTGCTTGTGAATGAACCGTTTTTGTGAAGGTAACTTTGCTTACTTCTTTGGAATCCGAATTCTCTTTTTAACTCCTCAAGAAATATACAGCCCGAATAGCAGTGCAGTTTGACAGGTAAGAGTAATTTCAATATTCTCTACTTCCAAAAGCATCACGTTGTGTACATATGCATATTCGAGATCTAAATTTTATGTACAAAGACTGACAGAAACCTTAGTTTCCATTAACTTGACGAGAACATAATTCAACAATGAGCTTATTTGAGCATTTTGGGACTAATAATGATCATTCGTTACACAGCACAGATCAAATTCCTAACCTCTTAACACCACATTCTGAGCAGAACTTGGAGGTTTCTCTTAAATATGAAGCTCCACATTCGTCACAGAACTTAGCAGGACTGGATGGCTGCAAATATGAGTATATCAGGAAAAAAAAAATGACTGGATAATAGAAAGAAACCCAAGCTACTTTTCTCCTCCTATTAGATATTTTTGCAGAGATATTGAATCATGAAATCAACATCAATCAATAAATAATGTAAAATGGATGCGAAGAAATCCAGAGTAACTTCTCAATCTTTGGGCTTGGATTATCAAAATAGAAGTAGAACATCATCAAGTGAAATATTTTATAGCACTCGGATGTCAGGATCCCACATTGAAATAAGTAGGGGCATCCAGAGCATTTGAAATGCTGAAAATTATGTACAACTCAAGAAATCACTACTGGTAGTAAATTGCCCAAGCATTGCAGGTAACAACAATAAAGCATTACAGGACAGCTTAAAGATTAACTCGTCAGACAATAGATATTAGTCAACATGTAGACACAAAACGCACAGTATAGCATTGAAATATTTGTGGATGTCTGGCTTACAATCTGGCAAAAAAAGTTCCAAAACTAATTTATCATTGTATTGCTTTAATGTTTAAAAATGTCCATAATCAAGAAATATTTTTTTCATTCCATTGCCTCAATCCAATTCTTATGTCCTCTTAATTGTAATAGTATCTTAATAACATTTAATAGGATCAAATGTTCCTATAAAAGGGTCATCCAATATCATATCAACAAGACTAGATAATTACTGTGAAAAGGCTAACCAATACGATTCCAAAAGATCTTACCCAAAAATGAAAAATAAAGTGATTGAGAATGCTTGCTACTATAAAGGTTTTTATAAAAATAGTATAATAATTTTGAAAAAGGAAAAAAAAAAATCCACCCAACATTAACTGCATAAAATTGTGATGGGGTGACTTTTATTTGTTGTGTGTGTTTGGGGGGGTTGTTGAAATTACCAGCCCGTGATGCAAGCGCCCACCAAGATGATGACCACCTGAAAGAGGTTGTAAGCAAGCTAAGTGGTGTGACATTGTTGGAGAATGATGAGTATGAGAAATATCCGATAACGGTGAAGGTTGACTGCACTGATGATTGTGAGCAAAGTGGGTCGTATGTTGACTTTGGTGCATGGATTGATGATGATTCTGGTGGCTAGATTGAAATTGAGGCTGATGTGGCAGTTGTTGGATATGATGTTTGCAGGGTGTCTGTTGCTGATTTAAAGGTCGCATACAAGAAAGGCAAGAGTCAATCTTTTAGTTGATAGTCTTCAAGAAATCCGCACAATATAAATGACTTTCCCTCTGAGAAGAATAAGGACACACTAAATGTTCTTGAAGCAAAGACTAACTCTAGATTTTTATTCTTTTATGAGAAATGAAAACTCAAAATTTTGCCTCTCAGTAGGCAATGATGAATTCTGTTAGAGGGCATAGTGATGAAGATTAAACAGATAGAACAACCCAAAAAGAGAAAAGGTCAGTGAGAATGGAAGTCTTACTTCGCTTAGAGAGCGGAATGCTTGACTAGTAGCCAGAGCGGAAGAATTGTCACTGCTGGAAAATGTCTGAAAAGAATACATCAGACATTATTTTCTACACCGACAATGCTGTAAGGCATGATTCTAACATTTGTACTTTAGTTCAAAAATATAAATATATATAGATCTAACGACGCCTAATTTATGAATCATTATTATCAACAAGGAAAAATGATACAATTTAGTTGACACCATTTCGTTAATACCAAAACTGTAGCTATGATCCATAGTGGAAAATTACCAGCAAATGCATTTATGCAAAATATTTCGTGGAGATATAAAGATAGATAACATATATTGGAAAAATTACTACGCTTACATTCAAACTGGAAATGCTGGACATAGAATTTGCTGCAGCTCGCCTATATTTGTGTCTTGGTGAATAGAACTTGTAGTCCTGAGCAGACACGGCTACCTCACTGCGACCTGTTAATCGTCTAAACCTACACAATGGAGCTAATCAGCAATAGATTGACATAAATTGAAACTAGAAATCGAAAAACTTACAACTAAATCTAGAAAATTTGAGGAAATTTTAAGAACAGATTCAGGTAAAAAAAACTTTATTTGCAAAGTCATAAATCCTTGTCCAAGAAGTATGATAAACTTTTATACAATTTAAAAATTAACAAGATTCTAGGAAGCAAATTGATGGAGATGAAAACAATGATATTTGGGAACTTTAACACTAACATAAAATTATGTAAAAATCTAAGATTTAACTTACCATTCAGCATCTTCAATAGGCATTCTATTGGGTTTTTCAACAATGTCTAAGCCATTAACTACCACAAAACGAACCCGCTTTTCTTCTTGAATTACTAGTTCTGGAAACCTGGTCCTTGTTTCAAGAGAAGTTGCAAGTTCTCTTCTCTTATATGTGCAAGGGCCTGTTAGCAATACGTTGTCATTAAGGTAGAATAAGAAACTCAATTAAAATGATAAAATTCATAACTAAATAATTTCAAAGTATCTAAAATATCTAGTTTCATCTGGCTGCCACTCAATTTTCAGGTATTGCACTCTTCACAATGAACCATATGATAGAAAATGGAAGGGGCTTAGTGGCTTATTTGTTACTTTCAAAATTATTTAAAAAAAAAAAATGGATTGACTCGTAAAAGTTAACGTGCACATTCAAACCACTATTTACAACTTCATTTGTTCAAGAAAAATAGGTTTTAAAACACACTCATTCAAATACATTTTCATTCAACTTTTATTCTAAAAAAGAACAAATCATTTTGAAAGTGATTCACATACAAATCCTGGATTTCCAGAAATACTACCATATTGTTTTTCCCTGCAGGAATTTTTTACAAGAAAACAATCATTGGAAAGAAAGATTGTAACCCTTACGGATGCTATATAGTTCATCGGAAACACTGCTATAGTGTAATATTGTGTACCTTTTTTGGGGAATTTCTGAGCCAGCTTTCTGTACAAACCTCCAGCTGCTTCAAGGGCTACCCCAATCGTTTTATCACGGATGCCACTCAAGGAAGCAAACCTAATGTTTGCATCATGAACAAGTGTTTCATACAGATTTGCCACATACATCAAGGGTAAGACAAATTTTGGATCCCCTTCATACTGAACCTCCTTTGTCTTCCTCTTGGTCAATTTATCCTGTCCAGACTGAGAGACATAATCATTATCAGTCTCAGCCACTTCGAGTACATGATCATCAATAAAATGATCCACAATGATCTGCAGAAATCTTGCTCGTGCTGCTTCAATAGGTGAAATATCTGAACCAAAACTCAATTTATATCAATTGATAATTGGTCTAAGAGAAAGTCCGAGTAGGCTCAGCAGAAATTGGTCCAGAAATTCATTTTAAGTTAGGTGATAAGTTTCAGATATGAGGACATTACCCTCTATTGTCAAAGAGTCATAAGGCAACCTGGAAGACTCACTATTCTCAAGACTTGAGCGATCTTCTTCTACACCCACAGTGTGAAGGGGTAATGAACTTCTGAAGGATTCGTGCATGCAATCCTATAAAATGAAATCAAAAGGCATGAACAGCAGTTGATACAGGAAAGGAGCCGCAACTAAGCAAGAACCATTCATTATGTAACAGTTGACAAAGCGGATTCAACTCCAAGACAACGAAAGGACGTGCTGAGTAAGAGGGAAACAAGTAACTACATAGGCGTCTAGTTTATAACTAAGTTACTTATAACTAATAATGGAGGGAAACAAGACTTTGACCTTAGATCATGATTCTTCGGCATCTTTACTTGCCAAATAGAAGCACACAAGAAAATGGAAATGGAGATTAGGAATACCCCAACTTTCAATCATATCATAAAGTGATGATTAAACTCGTGGCTACTAGAATTCGGTGGTAGAGAAGCAACAATCGTATGGAAAAAGATGAAAAACAAGAAGACGCGTAAAGGTAAAGGGAGACAAAAGAACACTGACAACAGCACCGGAATCGTGGTCGTCGTCCAAGCGATCTTCCGTGACGGCCTCACGATCAACGTCGCTGATGGCTTCAATATCAGAAGGGCTTCCATGTACGGTGTTGAGATCATGAAGAGCAGTACCGATGAACGAATTCGCGGTTCTCAGATCGTAGTGCTGCACCGGAACTCTGGTAGTCATGTCGCCGAACCGAAACAAGTGCGTGCATCAGATGCAGAAAACAGGTCCAAAAGCAAAAATACAGTCGTCGCCTTCGTCTAAACCAAAACCAGTGGGGGTGAAGCTCATTGCCTGTGACAGGGAAGAGATAAAGATGAGAAGAAGACATTGAAGAGGGACGATTGAAGTCAGAACAGGAAAATAAGAAGAAAGGGTTTTGAAGGGCCATGGAGAAAGGGAGGGAAAGTGGAAATGGGAGACCATACCCGAGGCTGAGACCGTAGCTGAGCTTCCGGGATTTTCGAAACCTAACTCTGATTTCCGCACCACCTCCCAAACCAAAAATACAAAATGGAAGAAGGTTTTTTTTTTTTTTTTTTTTAATAATTTTTATTTATTTATTTATTTATTTATTTATTTATTTATTTATTTATTTCAGATGAGTAGAAAGTCAAACTATCAATTGTATTTAGATTGGCACTAGTAAAAGAGGTTACTAACTCTTTAATCAAGTTTACATTTTTTTAACTAACAATGTATGTTGAAAATTCGATAAATATTACGTCAAAAAAAAAAATGATAAATACTCTTATAAACTTTGGTAGTTGACTTAACGTTTTTTTAGTTTAATAAATGTAGGGAGAAGATTGAATTTTTTAGTTTAGGAAAGGTAATGAATGTTTTATCTATTAAGTTATTTTCAAGTTGGGAAGTAATTAGTTTCGCTTGATCATATTTTCAAAATGTGAAGTATAATATATGAAATTTACAACTTTGTTGTATCTTTATCTTGCCTTTGAAAAATATAGATATAAAACATCTATCAACTTTTATCATAATAAGAAAATTTTGAAGTGTCTAATTTAAATTGATTTTCCATTCATTCAAATAATAATTTTCTATAAGATATTTTTAACTTTAAATAGGAAGTTTGAATTTTTACTCTCAAATAGGAAGTTTAAATTTCTATAATTTTGTATTAAGATTTATCTCAAGATTTTTTTTAATATTTACCACCGTTTAAACAAGCTTACATACCACTCAAACTCATTTCATGAGATACTAACCTTCCAGCTTTTAATTATCATAAAATTCATAAAATGTTAATATCTTATATAAGATTTGTCTTTGCACGGCATTGAATTAATTTATCAACTATTTCAATAAGCATGTAGCAATGTATAAAAGTAACCAACTTGAACCTAACTCAACTAATTAAAGCATATAAAAGTTCTATAAGTACAAATCTCAAACTCCACATGTTGAATTTAAAAAGAAAAAAGAAAGAAGGGTAGTGCGCAGAAAAGCAAAACAAGTATTTCTTGGTAATACTATAAATGCATGTTTGGTATAACTTTTAAAAAGAATGTTTTTGAGTAAAACATTTACTATATAAATATTTTTTTAAAGAAAATTAATTAAATAATTAATTAAATTTTTTTTTAATGTATTTTATATATTTTTATACATTTTCAAAACCATTTTTTACTCTTAAAAATTATAAAAAACATTTTTAATTAATTAAAAATACTCTTATCAATTTTCACCCAACATTATTAATTAAAAAAAATATATATATATATGCTTTCAACAAACAGTTTAAAAATTATGTCACTTTCTGGTTCCTTGTTTTTCATACAACCGAAAAACAGTACAACTTTATGCTCACAAGTATTATTCAAGTGGGTCACAAAGCCCCCCAAAAAATAAGAAAAACATTCTGGTCTCTTTATTTATTATAGTATATTCAACCTTCCCGTTTCTTGTTTACAGCTTTTGAGAAGAATAACACTCGATTCTCCGTGTTTCTCTAGCTTCTTTTCTTAAAATCATAAGCAAATTTTCTTAAAAATAAAGAATTTGTACATCCCATCATCTCACCTTTCTGGGCTCCATTCTGCAAGACTAAAACAAATTTATGGTACAGCTCCTCCTTCCAAAACTACTGATATTTGAGACTTGCATTTAAATATGAGGAGCCAAGCGAAACAAGTCACAATTGTACAACAACACTTGAAACTCTCAAAGCATGCCTCTATGGAAGGCCTCATCATGGATGGCTTTTGCAATTGATGTGCCAAAATAAGCCCTCTCTCAAAAAACGACCACCACCTGAGAAATTCATACAAACACATGTTATAAAATCATTCATTCTGTGGCTTCAATATTAAAACAAATTTATACATTCCATAGATAAATCTGATGAACATTCAAATGATCAGAACATCGGTGATGTAGAACTTTTTCGTTATGTAACTAAGTTCTGCTCTTGGGCATCTGTACTAAGTTATGCTCCCTATGCTATGCTACGACTCCTGAGATGAACAATGAACAGAAATGGATTTGCAAGTCACCTTTAAATCAAGTTTTACTATGCTAAAGTGCCACGTCCTAGTTGTTGCTTCTGTTCAACTTAAATTAATGGAAGTGCCAAAAACAACTGCACAGAAGTGAAAATTGTACTGAATGATGTTCGGTTGACAAATTTATTTGAAAAAGGAAAGCAGCTTTGAAATGCTTAACAAATGCTATAACCTCTTAAGTGGATACTTCAAGTAGCTTTCCGACACCATCATAATGCTGTAACAAACTATATGTCTATCAATAGAAACAAGAACCACTACATAAGAAAATTTTCAGTGTTATGATAGATAATTAAAATACACTACTTTAAGATATATAAAAAAAATTTAAATAAAAGCATCACACACACGTGGCTCCTTATTCACGAACGCGACTATCACTGGAGGAAAATAAGTCCCTGAGCTTTTACTACAGGAACGAAAATTTTGTAAGAAAAAGGGGGAGAAATATAAGGCATCGCTCAAGCCCCCAGTCAACTAGAAATTACAAAAAATTGTCCACGTGCAAACCATAGCAGTAGTAAAATGGCTATAAAAATTCCTTTAGAGAGATCTCCAATAGGATACAGGAAGATTGCTGCATCCAAAAGGGGCCCTATCAATATTCCCTCCATAAAGAAGTTGAAAAACCCTCATATTTTTCTAAATAAATGTTCCAACGAAGAGTTATACAACATTCCACCCACCGGAGTACAAGCCTAGCCCCCAAAGAGGGGCCACCCCACCGCAGGCTTTAGGACTCAGAGAGAGACTGAAACACTCTTAGATAGGGATGTCCATGAAAACAAAAAGATTGAATCAGGTCAGTTTGGTCAATTTGGAAATGGTGTCTGTCTATTCAATTTTATATAGTTTCAAACTTAATTTCATAGATTTGATTGATTTGGCTGAATTTTGCACTGCAGTCGGGCTTTTCGATTTTAGACAGGTTTTTTTGGTTTGTTGGCTTGGTCTGTTTCCTTTTCTTTAAGAACCTTGGTGTAATTCGCTTTTCAATTCATCCTATATTGACAACGTCAGTTTGGAATTGCTGGCCAAAAGCCAACCCACTTACGCTCATGCTCTTAGGCAAACATGAGTAAACAGGCAATGAATGAAAAGGTGATCGATGTCTTCCCCAGAACGACAATCACTGTAAATTTGAGGAAGAAGAGAAGTGAGGTTTCCATCTATGAATCCCGTTGTTCGTCACTTGGTGTATCCATAGAATTGAGAAAAGTAGTCAGAGGGATGTTCTGAGTTTCATAGAAATTATGCCAGCCAAATTTTCCCACAGCAAGATTTGTTGGCAAAAAACTATAACCATTCGTGAAAAGTGCAAATAAGGATCTACTTGAAAGAGTCTCTAGGATTAGGTTGAGTGTTGTCAATAATCTCCATAAGAACCTATCACTCTTCCAATTTGAAGTCTCCAAGGACATTGGAAATGTTTGAGTCTAGGGATGCCCCTTTCTCTCACCAAAATCTGGTCCTCTCACTGTTCCCAAGAGGATGCAGTATCAGCTTCAACCCCATCACTTACATAAATGCCTGAGTGAGGAAGGACCAGACCACCCAAATCTTGTTCAGGTTTATGCCTTCCATGGAGGAAAGAACAACAGAGAAAGATTGGTTTCTTGGAGAACCTGCAGTCCCATGAGAAGGGAGGAGCTTTTCTTTATTTACCTATTCCAAAAGTGACCATATGCTTACAGAGCTTAATATTGAATCAAGCATGAAGAATGAGATTAACACCTTTCTCATTACAAGCAGTGCTGAGCTTCAAACTTGAATGAGTACTGCTTCCATCTATAACAATAGCAGATAGGTATTTCACTAAAATGATTCCATGGGAATCAATACCTCGTGCCACAGAAATCCTCTTTGGACCTGTAAACCCACATATACCAAATTAGTAGATAGAAGACAAATGATGGATGGATCATGCATAATCGTTGAAGAAAAAGATATCACTTTCAATCTAACGTAAATGGCTATTCTGCCAAAATTGCATGTCTGTATCTCATATCAAAACAAAAATCTTCCATTCGGGAAAAGAAAGGAAGAGCAAGACTGTCACTCACATTTATAGAAGATTGATGATTAATCAAACACATCACATAATGGAACTATTCTGCAGAATGTCATCCGAAGACTAGAAAGCTGCATCTTATCAGATGGAAGAATTTGCATCAGAGCCTTCAAAACCAACATCAGATACAACATGTATCGCCTGCAAGTTCTTTCCAACGTCGAACCCAATTGCATGTCTGTATCTCATATCAAAACAAAAATCTTCCATTCGGGAAAAGAAAGGAAGAGCAAGACTGTCACTCACATTTATAGAAGATTGATGATTAATCAAACACATCACATAATGGAACTATTCTGCAGAATGTCATCCGAAGACTAGAAAGCTGCATCTTATCAGATGGAAGAATTTGCATCAGAGCCTTCAAAACCAACATCAGATACAACATGCATCGCCTGCAAGTTCTTTCCATCCAACATCGAACCCATTTGAATGGTAGGCTGCTTGGGTCGTCAGACTTCTGAATTCCAAATAAATACCACATGTCCTTGCAATTAAAATACACACTCAGCTTCCAGACACCAAAGATGATCAGACTGGACCTGCTCTTTAAGTTTTTTGATTGGGAACTGCATGGCTGCACTTTTCAGTAATTAAACCCCTCCTTTGCATTTCATTCTTCAATCCAATGGCTTCATCCAACCGTCCAAACTTGAAATACTCCCTCAATAGACATATACATAAAATCTCCTCAGGATGTATGCCCTTCTCAATCATCTCATCAAAAAACTTCCTCGCTTGGTGCAGCTCACCACAACGAGAAAATCCCGAAACCAAGGAAGTATAAGCATGTAAATCAAACTCGATAGCTAATTCTGTCATTTTGCTAATCAAATTCAAAGCTTCCTGAAGATTTCCAAGCTTCAAGTTTCCATCAATTAGAGCAGTGAAAGCTGTTTTATCCGGGGTCATACCCCTACATTGCATTTCATCAAACAACTTTTTAGCAGATTCAATGCAATTAGTTTTACAAAGACCATCAATGAGGGCTGTATAAACTGCAACATTAGGTTGTAAACCAAAATCAGACATTCTACCAAAATAATCAACTGCCAGTTCGATCATACCTGTTTTGCACAAACCATCAATTAATACACAGTAGGTTACAACAGTAGCCTCAACACCTACATCCTGCATCTCCTGCAGAAGATTTATTGCATCTGAGCTTTTTCCAGCCTTAAAATAAGCATCTATAATTGTTGTATATATAACAGGATTTGCACTGATACCCTGTCTATTCATTTCTTTAATAATAAGCTTAGTTTCTTCAAGTTTGTTTCGGCTACAGAGACCCCATATAATGGTGCCATAGAGCATTAAATCTGGTTTGATGTTACATTCTGTTATTTGCTTCAATATTTCCATTGCAACCTCTGTTCTCTCCGCCTGAATATAGCCATGAAATAAAGCAGTGTAAACCTGCTGGTTGGGAGATATTCCATCTTTCAGCATTGCCCTAAACACTTCTTCTGCTTCCATCATTTTTCCATCTTTACAAAGGCCATCCATTAGAGCTGCATAGGTGACTATGTTTAAATTAACTCCTGCTTGCAACATATCGTTGGATAACTTCCATGCTTCTGTTAGGTTACCTGCCTTACAATTGGCATTAATCAGAGAAGTGTAGGTGAATTCATTAGGTAAAAGACCAACTCTTCTCATATCAACAAAAAGTTTGATGGCACCTTGAATCATTCCCTCCTTGCAAAAAGCATCAATCAATGTGCTATAGGTTACAACATTTGGTTTTAACCCATTGTTCTTCATCTCAGAGAGATAATCAAAAGCTCGAGGCATCTTCTCAAACTTGCAGAAACAATTGATTAAAGCATTATAGGTAATTAAATCTGGAACACAACCTACACCCTTCATTTCATTAAATAAATACACAGCTTCTTCTAATAAACCAACTTTGCCATAGCCATCAATCAAAGAATTATATGTGACAACATCTGGAGGAAAGCCCATGTGCCTCATTTGCACAAACAAACGTCTAGCATTTTCCAAATCCCCTTCTTTGCACAAGTAATCTACCATAACATTATAGGTAAAAACTGAAGGTGCAATACCAGCCCCAATCATGTCACTGAAAAACTTTCTCACCAACTGTCCATTCCCTGACTTCGATAGTCTATGCAAAAGAAAATTGCAAGAACGTGCTTTGGGAAGAGTCCTAAACTTCCTCATTCTCGAGAAACATCCATTAGCTTCCTCAAGCAGACCCAACTCTACCAAAACACTAAACAAAACGTCAAAGACTCCTGTTCCGGACACACAAATATTCCTAGTCGACCATAACATATCAAATATATCACAAACTGGCAAAATCAAGTCATTACGGCTCTTCAAAATCACTTCTTTAATAACATCATGGGCATTTGTATACATTTTCGCACGAAACAGCATGTGAACTACAATGCAGTAAGACTCGGTGGTATGGTCGAAACCAATCTGGCTTCCAGCCCATTTGAAGAACTTGAGAGCTAATTTTGGATCATCTTTCAATTCAATTAAAATCTTAGGAACCCAAATGGGCGCTAGTGCTGAATCAAATAAAATAACAATCTTAGGATCGTTCCAAAGGTCTTCTTGTATGATTTTACAAAGGGACCCAATGTCTAAAAATTCAAATGAATTATTTGTATTCGAGGAACTAACAAAAGGGAGCCGAAATATAAAAAAAAAGCTAGTGAACCAGAAAAAGGGACAAGAAATGTAATAGCTAGTAATTGGTGTTAGCGATGGAGAGGCCTTAAATACATTGAAAGAAAGGCAACCCGGATGCGAAGAATTCGAAGATAAAGAGATTACTCGGTAGGAGGCTCTGCGACTAGCGTGGAAAAGACTGCGAAAGAAGAGTAACATCGCTGAGAGGAAGGAAGCAAAGGCAAGAACTTCAACTGCAAGCTTCATCTTGTTTAAAGAAATGGATGCTCATATTAGATTAAATGGGTGGTAAAATCCTAAGTTGTAAGGTTTTAGGGTTTAGCATAGGCCAACCGTGACATTGCGAATCGACCTGCTTGCGGAGTTTTGCGAGTCCCTCAATTAGTCGCACCAAAATTCAAGCACAGAGATTCTGAAAATGACCAGGCCGAGTCTCGACTGAACCTAACGCAACATAGAAATCAGAAGACCGGAACCCAAATAGGGGAATGAGGCAATTTATTTATGAAGCCGAACTCAGATTGCTTGGGCCACGGCGTCCAGGTTGCAGCTTTGAAACTTTAAGGCCTGGTTTGGTTTCTCTCTCTCTCTCTCTCTCTCGTTCTTTCTTTCTTTCTTTCTTTCTTTCTTCCTTCCTTCCTTCCTCCCTCCCTAGTTCAACCTGTACGAGATTTAAACACACGACTTTTTAGTCGAAAAAATTATGCATTAAATAATTGAGTTATACTCGATTTAACGTTTTTCTGTATCTTCTCGAAAATACTTTTTCCAACATATTTATGTAGATTTATGTAACATCCCGTTTAATTAAATTATTTATTTAATTAATTAGGATGGTTTAATTATGTTTAAGGTGAATTGCATGATTTTTTTTTGAATTTCATGATCTTATCTTTTTATGTGAAAAATTAAATTGGGTTATAAAATTAAGGAGTTTAAGGG
>JAOANK020000092.1:3272085-3282101 GCA_026257165.2 Telfairia occidentalis | reverse complement strand
GACAAAACATTTTTAAAAAATGTTATAAAAAATAGAATCCATCTAAATCTTATTTCAAATTTAAACACAAAATGATGTAAGAGAGAAAATATATAAGACAAAAATAGATGTAGAAAAAGAGATACGAAAGATATTCATAACTATAATAAATTAGTTAAATAAAAATTTTTATTTTAACATTAATTACATATTAATTTATATACAAATTTTTATTTAGTGGCAAATTTTTATTTTATAAAAAAAAATTAAATAATTTAAAAACTACAAAACAAATCAATGCTAACTAATTATAAATAAATTCAATAACATTAAGTTGATTCCTGCACCTCTTGTTGAGTCATCATGTGATAAATTCACTCATGCTTACATGACCAAAACTCCTAATCATTTAGATACTTTCCGATAATTTTCATCTTCATTTATAAATTAAAAAATAATCAATATGAAAGAAGGTGAGCTATCACATACTCATTGTGGTGCTCACGATCAATACGTGACGTATTGACACCATAATTAGGTTATAATCATTAGAGAGGAAGGTGAACCATCAAATATGCAACGTAATAGCGATCTTGGATAATATGTGACCTACTAATGTCGATCTATTCATCATAGGGGATCATCTACCAGCGATGAACATGAACATTAAGATTTTTCTTTCAACAATAAAATTATTGTTTCAAATCGAATTAAGTTATTATTATTGAAATTATTTATAATTAGTAAGTATTTCTTTATTTGGTAATTTTTAAATTATTTAAAATTTTTGTTCTAAAATAAAAAATTTCTAACAAATAAAATTTTGTATTAAATTAGTATGCAATGAAGGTTGGAATAACAAATTTTATTTAATTAATTTATCATAGTGTTCTTATAATTAAAGTTAATAAATTTATTCAAAAGAAAGCTTGTATAAATGATAAGAAAGAGAATAAAACATGAAATTAGAAATTATCTTAATTATTTTTCATAGTTTATTTTAAAATATCAAGCTTAAAGAATAAATTAAAATGAAATTTATAATCTCACATATATTTTTAAAATTTTATAAATAGCACGTATACTTAAAAAAAATGTGAATTAAGAAACAAAATATAAATTTACAATAATTTATTTTGATTAAAAATACTAAATTCCATAAAATGCAACAAAATTGCTCGCTCTAAGTCTAAGGTATGAGAACTCAAGCTTTTAACAGGGCCCTGCATTACCTCTACCATTAAAGCAATTGAAGCAATTTCTTAGAAAATAGCAAAATATATATAAATTAAAGTACAACGCCTTAACAGATTAGTCAGTAATTTATGCGTTTTTTAAGAAGACGGAGTTGAAAATTTTCTCCAGATACGTCTTCTCAAAAGACGTCACCCTACTTTCTTAAATATTTAAAAAAGTGTCCGTTTTTAACAATTTGTTTTAAAATAAACACCTCCTTACTGATTAAACACGTAGGTAAATACTAAATAGTTTTTTTTTATGTGTCTGTTTCGACGGACCCCACAGTGACCAACAAATACTAAAAAGAAAACAAATGGTAGTGAAATGGAATGGAAGAGACGGATGAGCACGGAAGATGGCATTGAATGCCAATCATATCCTTAAAAGAGGTAGATTAGAATCTCCACCCACCTTATAAAAAAAATATATTTTTCGTTTTTGAGGTCAGAATTTAATTTTCAATTAGTTTCTATCTTTCAAAATATTATATTTTTATCTTTTAATTTTGAGTTTAATTTCTTTTTAGTTCCTAAGTTTCATAATGATCGTACTTTTACTTTTAAGTTTTAAATTTAATTTCTATTTGGTCTATACGTTTTAAAATGTTATACTTTTATTTATAAATTTTAATTATTGCTCACTTTTGGTTCTTAACATAGCAGAAGTATTAGTAAGAATTTCATTTATTATTAGCGTTTTTGTCATATAAATAATATAAATTAATATTAGATGAACCCATCAACATTTTGCAAGTGTTACTAGTAGTTATTATGTAATGGACCAAAATTAAGTATTAGTGAAAATTTAGGAGTAAACTTGTATAACATTTTGAAATATAGAGACCAAATGGAAGCTAAATTCAAAACTCAAGGTTTAAAATGTAATATTTTGAAACCTAAGAACCAAATGATAGCTAAATTCAAAATTTAGGGGTCAACATTTTGAAACATAAGAATTAAATATAGACTAAACAAAAAACTAAGGACCAAAAAGGTATTTTTCTCAAAAAAAAAAAATATATATATATATATATATATATATTCAAAAAGCTTGAATCTAGAATTTCCCAAATTTCATTTGGTATATATATATGTATAAAAACATTAATACATCCTTACATTTTACTTTTTATATTTATCTAGTTTCATTGCACTCTTTTTTGGGTGGCTAAATTATATAAAATATCTATGAACTTTGTAGATTTTTTAAAAAAATATTCTTATTACTCTCAAAAGTTTCAATATTATCAACTTTGTTAAACGTTTCAAAACTACCCATAAACTAAAACTCTGTTAAAATCTTAACAGAAAATTGAGGTGATTGCCAACAAAGCATTCATACGTGGAACATGACGTGACCTCACTTAAAAATTGAGGCAAACTCATTGATTTATAAGAGAAACAAATTAAGCGTGAAGAAAAAATTTACATTTGCGTTGAAGAAATAGGGAAAAAAATCAAGAGATTAATTTTTTTTCTTTATAAATCGATGGGTATATCTCAATTTTAAGTGAGACTGTGTCATATTTTATGTAGGATGCCCCGTTGGAAACCACCTTAATTTCTTGTTAAGTTTTTAATAGAGTTTTACTTCAACGGTAATTTGGCATTTAGCCCTTTTGTTTTAGTTCAACATGTCAATGGAGATTCAAACATCACCAATTGAACTATATTCAAGTTGGCAACTAGTTTCATGTCGTTAATTCCATCCATTTTAAATTTATTTTAAAGTGCCAATCTAAGCACGGTTCAGTGAATAAGGCATGTATTTCTATCGTTGAGGTCGATAGTTCGATCCCCTAATCCTACAAATTGTTGAACTAATGAAAAAACATTTATTTTGAAGTTACATAACGATTCAACGTAGGCGTTAAACTAATAGAGTTAAAGAATATATACTTATTACTTATTAGATACAATAATAATTTATTTTTTTGAGTAGATGATATAAGAATTAAATCAACACAATTCTGAAAGTTTAGGACATCTTTGGTACACTCCATATTCTATTTTTTGTTTTCAAATTTACTGAATCAAATGAATTCAGAGAATATGAGTTTTTTTTTTTTTTTTTAATTCAGTGAATATGAGTTTGTTTTTTTTAAAACCATTTATAGATTTAATGATTCAAATAATAGAAATTCTTAAAAAAACATTTTGTATATTTTCATTGTTTTTAGATTTTAAATTTGAAAATTGAAAATATTGAATTATACTAAAAAGAAAAAAAAAACTACGATAAATATATTATTTTATGTTTATAAAAATTAAAATCTATCTAGCATAATTTCTTATAAACTATATAATATTATAAAATATTAATTATACCAAATTTATAACATAAAATATGTTAATAAATTAGTTAATAATATTTGAGATTAGATTAAACATTAATTAGTAATAATAACTATTTTATTGTTTATAAATAGATTACTTAAAACAACTTGAAAATTTTTTTATGTTAGCGTCTGACTTATAAATCTACTACTAAACCCGTATAAAAAAACACTAAATACAATTTTGTTTTCATTGAATTCAATATTTTTAAATTTCTCTGATCACTAGCCAAACACATTTCTGAAAACACAGAATATGTCCTTGCCATGAATCCCTTGTTTGAAATTTCTATTTTCAGTAGAAGAACTTAAACCCAATCTGGAAGTTTACGAGACAGAGAGGCAGAGAGGCAGAGAGACAGAGAGGTATGGGATGGTTGGCGGCTCCACGAAGGAGGGATGAAATAATTGAACACGATGTATGTCTATTTTCTATTACAACCAATTGACCAAATTAGCCTCCAACACAGATAAATACAGAAATGCAATTGATGGTAAGAGAATGATTTCAGCTCCAACTGTACTTTGATATGAAATATTTTTGCACAATAATTTTATTTTATGTAATGCCTAAATAGTACAAATTGGAAGCAGCAGATCAATATTTTCCCTTTCTCTCATCCTCCCTTGACTCAAATCTCCCAACCAATATATCTGCAGCTGACACTTCCCTGTTAATATTTTGTGTGTTGGGGAGCTCAGAGACATGAAATCAAAAGATCAACCCCTCCTTTCTCTCTCAGCCATCAATTTGATTTTGTCTGATTGGGCAGCAGGGGGCAGTGGGGTAATCAACCAATCAGCCCTACATCACCATCATCATCATCGTCTTTCTTCTTCTTCATGTTTCTTTGCAATGGCCCTGGTGTAGGCATAAAACACAACCAAAGGCCAAAAAAATGGAGCCGATGCAATTCTGCCCAACCAATTCAAAACAATGCAACATTACATATCAGAAATCACTCCCATTCTTCCTCTTTTTTGTATTTTCCTAACTTACATTACCCAGATGGTCAGATCAATATATAAAAACTTTAAACAGAGTTCAAATGAATGGTGTTTTGGAAAGACATCTACATTCCTAAACCACCCTCTGACTCAAGGCAGTCGTCAACAAGAACACGGTTTCTTGCGTGTATGTATGAACATTACTTGGCCGACATATTTGTTGGAGATCTTACCAGGTAGTGCTGGGTAAAATTCTGTTTGCAAGATCTTCATTTATAGATACAGGAAGTGGTATCATTTTGCTCATTATGCCTGGAGTTTCCCTCATGCTGCAAAAGTTAATCTGGATTGTTAGATGATGATTCTAACCAAATACTGTGTCTCGAAGGAAATATTTACATGTTAAATAAAATAATATTTACATCCACGTACTCATTTAGGATGGCAATAATATTATTCCTTGTCCGACAGAAAAGATCAATATTATCCTGCAACTGCTCGGAAAGATGATACATCATAAGGTAATGAAAATTGACCAATGGCACGATAGCAAGTAGCCGGAACCAGAACAAAAGAAAGAAAATAAAACATATGCTGTTATTTCTTGACACAAGAAGATGTTCACACATTTATATCAGCTAGCAGTTCCAACATAATATCAACTAAGTTGCATGCAGAAGTTGACTGCTTTTCAAGTCCTTGGGATGGTTAGACAGTTGGGTTATCCTCATACCGCTCCCACGTGTTTCAAAGCAAAAATGAGAGGATATAGCCAATATCTAAGAGTAGTAGAAACACAAAATGAAAAACCATATCTCAATTTTGTATCAACATGAACCTCTACCCCCATCCCCTTGATAAGATATATAGCCAAGATAAATGAATTATCAGAATTGTGAAATTATTTTGGATGTTTCTAAGCTGCATTTAGAAAATATCTTGTTTATACCGAGGTATCATTTATGTGTCCCAGAAAGTGACAGAAAGTGCATTTCCTTCAGCAGTATAGTGTTGACATTTTGCATTCAAGATTTTTAAGAACCCTGCAAAATTATCCAAGAAATCCTCTCTATCATTTCATTCTCATTCCTTTATTCACCAAGCAACAATTTTATGATTGCATCCATAGAAGAGCTATGATATGCTAACAGACAAAGATCTTCCAAGTGATTTCATCAAAAGGAAAAAGCAGAAAAGAAAAAAAGGTGAACCTTCATCTGTTTTCAGATTATACTATGTTCAATTTAAAAAGTAATATTCACAACAATCAGATGTTGGTAGCAAACTTGTGGTTTCAAATTCTGAAAATTGATAGTAATTAGTAATCTAGGCAGGTGAAATGTGACAAAATAGTCCAAGATTAAGATAACATAAAAATAAGAATCATAAGACAAGCAACCAACCTTGAGCATAACTCAACTGGTTACGACATATATTCTCGACCAAAAGGTCATAAGTTCGAATTCACACCTGAACTAAAAATAATAATAATAATAATAAGCCAAGCAAGTAATCTTCTATTTACTTCGCTTCCCTCTGTTTCCTATTCAAGGCTAACTATTAATATGAACTGCAAATAGTTCTAGTAGAAAACAGTCTCCATGAAAAGCTATTTAGATATTCACCTTGTACATGGAAAGGTTGGCAGTAATTTGACTAAAAGCTTGAGCATTCTGTTCCAGAAGATGCGCAGCTGCACTGCTAATCTCTGAAACTTTGATGAGAACAAATGTGTCAATAAAAACTCGAATAATTTCTGATCGCTATGATGTAACCATAAAGAAGTATAGAGGAAGATGAATTTCAAGAATGCTAACCTTCCGAAGGCGTATGTTCTTTCCTGTTCATATGATGCATCATATGAGAATATGCGGCCATGCAGGGTCCGGGGACTGAAGGTGTGCTTATTTTTAATGATGACTCCATCAGCTTATCCTGAGCATTCTAAATCATTAGGAAACTGGTTTTTCAAATCAATATCAGATCATAAAGATATTTGAAGGAATCCATATGAAAACCATCACTACCATGTTAGAACTTCAGAAAATTTTCAATTCGAACCTAAAGTTCAACTTAGTGTCCTAGAAGTAGTTTAATTATTAAACTAATAGAGTAAACATATTAACTAGTGAATTGAGAAGTTGATTGAATGAATACAATTCTCTTGAAGAGGTTGTGCAACTTAATGACTAATATATATTGGCTGATCAGAGTGACAACGTATCTTCAAAAGCGAACAGAAGCTATTGGTTTTGTTCAGAAAATTTTTAAGCTCTGGGCAATGGCATGAACCAAAAGCAGGAAACTGTCAGGGAAATATACAAGAAGATTAACCAATGATTGTAGAGGCTTATGGGCATCCAATACAGCCTTATATATTGTTATTGTTAAAATTTGGGTGTTAAAATATAGGATTTAGCAAGATTTTGAACGATTTGATCCGCCTTCAATATAAAGAACCCAGTAAACCTTTCTGATTTTCTCCATAATGGGAAAATAAATGATAGTGCTAAAAATGAAAACATCAAAACAAATGTACTAGCAGACCAAACATCATACATACACATAAAATTTCATAAGGGTACCTTTCTATTGTTCACCTTCTTTCCAATATGTTCTTCAGGCTTCCTTCGTTTTCTCTGTAAAGAAGTTCACTAGTCATCTATATGAACTTGAAGAAAGCAGATCAGTTGTACTTTACTCACAATTTTCCTTTTTTTTTTTATACAAAATGTATTGGTAAAGGCAACATTCACTCTGAAAATGAGTGTGAACATCGTTAAGTATCATGATATTTAGGAACAAACATTATTCACTATTAAAAAAAAGTGTGGCGTTTTGAAAGCAGTGCTCTTAACTAAATATAGGAACTGTTTTACATTCAATACAAGTCAAGGAAAAATTTGGCACATGTGTGTTTGGTGCTACCCAAAAACAGCTTAGCTCTCTATTTGCCACAAAATAATGAATCTTAAATTATTTCCATTAATAAGTAATTCGTACTTAAGTCACGAGTATAATACATAGAAGTATTGAATAAGATCGACGTGCTTACAGTCATCCACCTACACCTTAAAGCAACATCCCGGACAGTTTTATCGCGCAACGTGGCAGCAATCTTGATATACCTCAAAATGCTTGGTTCATCGGCAAACCTATCAAATGCCAAGCATACAATACAGAATACAAGATAGTTGATATTCGTAATTAAGAAAGAAAGTATAACCATCGATATCTCTAAACTATTTCTATAGTTTTATTCATATAACAAGAAAGAAAAATTGACTACACATGAGAAGAACTCATGTTTATCAAGAATTCAAGGAGGAAGAATGATTGACTTAACATAAAAGAACATCAAATGGAAAAGAAAGGACATGTAAGGCGGATTATAAAACAATTATTAGATTCCAATTTTGATATAAAATTCATGCGCCTTGCTGTCTGTATGCATCATTGTTTAGACTATTGCAATATATAACATACCAGACCCAATATAAAACAAAACGTGCAGAGTTCTATAACACTGAAAATTCTCCACCAAGACAACTCTTAACATAAATTTCAACAGTTCAAAGCCAATAAATCTGACAGGAATATAAGTTAGAAGATTTAAAGAACTACCTGACAAGACCTTCCTCCAATTTGAATTGCTCTTCCACAGACCATTCAACCGCCAACCCAGCATCATGCTTGAGGCCTGGCACCGTATCAAGAAGCAGAGAACCAGATGAATTGGCAGCTTGGCTGATACCAGGGTGATTGTTGTTGCTGACGACGCTCGAATTCCCTGAAAACATTATGGCCGGCGCGTTGTTGACTCCAAAATAACTCCCCATTGTCATCATCTCTGAGCTGCTGGTTGTTGCGGTAGGTTGAAAAGATATAGCGTGCCGATTCAAAGCAGAACTTAACGTTTCGTCGCGGTGAAACCCTGTGTTCGATTCTGCTGCCATGGTTACTAATCCTCCTATTTACAGTAAATCTCACAGGAATCTCAGCGGAACCATATCCACCCTATAAATTTAAAATAAACAATACGATAATTGAATCAAAATACACGAAGCAAGCGCGAATTACAGGAAAAAGGAGAATACTAGTAGTATAAAAGACAATATGTCCATAATTCGAAAGCAAACAGACATCTCAAGCTCAAGAAAGAAAAAGGAAAAATGCAAAAAGCCCATAATTCCAAAACAATCGGACAACAAAATCAGGGAAATGCAAAATTGATACAACAATTAGCGAGCAACAAAGCCATGGGGCCAACACCCATGTAGAAACAAAGCATTTCTGAGGCTTGAAACTCCATGAATCAACAGGTAAAAGCCATGGAACAGCTGAATGTTAAAAAAAAACCCAATAAAAAAGGAAAATAATGAAATAACAAGAGGGGTTGGAGGAAAAGAAGATGAAAAGGAATTACTCACGCTGATTTCATCTGGGTAACGATCGAAATGGCAGAGGATGGAAGCCCTAGAAGCAGCAAACGAAAGGGAGTTGCAAAGAAGAGAAGAGAGAGAAAGCGAGAGAGGGAGGGGGGGGATTCCCTTTTTGGGTGCAACTTTCCGACGGAGCCCTGATTGGCTTTGGGGTTGGCTGTACTTGCTTTAATATTCTTTTATCATATCCATTTATAAATGTAGAGAGAGAAAGAGAGAAAAAACAGAGAAAAAGCCCTTGAATTCTACAGCTACAGGTACAGATAATACACATACAACAACAACTCAAACTCAACTAGCGGTAGCCTCTCTAAGCCACCATCGCACCCACAAGCTCTATGCCCTTTCTTTTTGATTTGGGTCATTTGGGTCATTCAATTTCAATCCTCTCTCAGCTCCCACCAATGAAAAACCAGATGGACTGGTAAAAAGAACTCAAATTTTTAAACAAACAAAAGCTAGAGAGAGAGAGAGGGGTGCCTTATTTTCAAATAAATAATGGATACGTTGCTGCAGATCTTGGAATTCAGCAACAGTGCGAATCCCCATAAGCATTTGATGCCAATTATTGTGGACTCTCCACCTTTGCTTTTTTTCTTTTTTGGCCTTTAAAATAAAATTTCCCTTAAAGATGCATAAATATGAATATATGGGGTATTGTTGGGAGTGGAGTGGATTATTGTGAACCCATTTGTGATAAACTATGTAAGTAGCTGTTGTCTCACGCCACATTTTGGGCTCTTTAATTAATTTATTGACCATAAACCAATCCTTTGTTTCATTTCTTCCTTTTTCACCATTTTTAATCCCTCTGCCTTCACCCGTCATTCAGCATCCTCACTGTTTCAGAATATTTCTCTTCTCTTTTCAAAGCAAACATATACTTCTTGATTAAGTACTTTCCGCAAAATTATAAACACTGTAGTCATAAGTAAAAGTTTTTCTTTTTTTTTATCAACAACATGGGATGGAGATTCAAACTCATGATTTTTTAGTTTGAGAAATTATATTTTAACCAATTGATTTTTGTTCGATTTGACTTGTTGAAGTATTTTTCAATTATGTATTTTGGA
>JAOANK020000092.1:3236092-3247266 GCA_026257165.2 Telfairia occidentalis | reverse complement strand
GATTCAAATAATATTTAGTTTTAATTAATTAAATAAATATATAATTTTATTTTTATTTTATTAAAAATAAAATGATAACTACCATTATGAGTTATCTCGATAGAGGTGGTGAGTGGGGAGATTTTCACTCAACCCACTGTCATCTCTCTCACAAAACATAAAGGGGAGGACAACAGGTGATTAACTGACGTTCTTCATCGTTTTGCTACAGAAATTCTCCCTCTCTCAAAATTCTGTTTATCAATTCTTTGAAGACCACACTTCCAAGGTCTAATATCCTAGAGAATAACAGGTATCTCCATTGGTAGTGTTCGTGTTACTATTCATCAACATCTAGAGGATTTACGTGAAGAAATAACTCTTCAAAGGTAATTCTCATTCTCAGTATTTTGGTTTCTCAAATGCATGTTCTTCCCAAATTCAATTTTGAATGCATTAAGCGTTCAATCGCTTCCGCCAGGAATTCGATTCCTTCAAGTGGTAAATTTGGTATATCAATTAGATAACTATTATACTTTATATTTGGTATATTAGTCAAATGATGTACTAAATATAAACTATATATCAGTTTATTGATATACCAAATATAAATTATATTAGTTAGCTAATATACTAAATATAAAGTATATCAGTTGATTTATATAGTAAAAGCATGTATATTTTTTGTTTGACTTCAACAACATGTGAGGTGGAGGATTCAAACTCATGATCTATCGATCAGAAAAATATGTTTTTAACTAGTTGATCTATGCTCGATTTGACATACATGTTGATATACTAATGAGGGTAAAATTAAAAAAAAAACATAGATTTTGTAATTTTTTACTATATTGGCAAATTTAAAAAAGTATGGCTACATTTGTAAATTAATTTTTTTTTTCTTGGTATTCATGCAATTGCACCATTTAAAACCAGGGTGGTTTTGGTTTAACACGGTGGTTGGTGACGTGGCATGGTTCTTATCCCTGAATGGAAGGAGAGATGGGAGGTGGGGCCCGCACTTCACGTGTCCCCTAAACTCTCACTCCAATGTTTTTTCCCAAATGACAAAAACACAACCCTTCTCTCTCATCACCCAATCCCACAACCTCCCTCCTATTCCTAAGTCCAAACACACTTTTCTTTTTACACAAATTAAAAATTATATTTTTTCCCCTTTTTGTATCTCCCGATTCTTTCCTCCTTTTGTCTCTTTATCATCATGCTTTCTTCCATTTTTCCTCAAACAACACAAACAAACGAAATATAAGTTTTGGCAAAATCTTCGTTCAAAAATTCTTTACCATACACCAATAATTGTAACAATTTTCATGTACTTTTCAATATAATCAATACAAAAGAGAAGTAATAGGGTAATAATTAACCAATCACGACCAAAAACTCAATTAGTTTACGCAAATATATATTTTCGACCAAAAAATTAAAAATTCCAATAACCACTCTTTGTTGAACTAAAAAAAGTAAAATAGATATTCTTTGCAAATTTGGTGCATAAACTTTTTAAATTTTTGAACTTTTATGTTTTGTGGTCAATATATGTTCTTACAATTAATTTTATTAGAATTAATTAGTTAAAAATGAGAATTGAAGTGTGTTAGATAGATAAATTTCAAACACAAACTACATCTGAAATAGATTATGAAAAGAATTTGGTTTAAATTCTATTTTGGTCACTGAATTTTTAAGTTTGTTTTATTTTGAACAAACTTTTAAAATATCTATTTTAGTACTTGAACTTTTAAGTTTATTTTATTTTAGTTCTTGAACTTTTAAAAAGTAACCATTTTAGTTCCTATCTTTATTTTATTTTTAACCAAGTAATGATATAGTTTCAAATATACGAATAAGCATGTTAATATGAGTATGCATTTAAACCACATAAGTTGAAGACAAATATCAAACAAATAAATATTAGATGATAAAATTATATACCAATTACCAAAATAATTATTTTTTAAAGTTCAGAAACTAAAAATAGACATTTTAAAAATTTAGAGACCAAAATAGAATAAACTTAAAACTTTAGCCGTCAAAATGAACATTTTAAAAATTCAAATACTAAAATAGAATAAATTTAAAAGTTTATCAACTGCAATGAAATTTAAACAAAAAGATTTTCATGACCACAGTTAGATTTTGGCTCCCTATCATCCAGCTTTCTTGCTT
The DNA here is from genome assembly GCA_026257165.2 of Telfairia occidentalis. Taxonomy (NCBI): domain Eukaryota; kingdom Viridiplantae; phylum Streptophyta; class Magnoliopsida; order Cucurbitales; family Cucurbitaceae; genus Telfairia; species Telfairia occidentalis. The sequence continues at coordinate 3,245,100 of JAOANK020000092.1, read as the reverse complement.
GAAAATTAGTTCATTAAGCATTTACCAATTGTCATATTGCATCACATAATTTTGCTGCTATTAAATACAAAAATAAAAAATAAATTCACCAACACGATTGAAATTTTTAAAAGTTCATAAACTCGCGATGGATTAAAATGGTGATAAGGGCAAATATAAATTTTGTTAATAGAAATGTAAAAGATTAATATTTTAGAAGCCTCGAAGTTAAAGTGTTTGCAGTAAAGTTTTGTTGAATCGTTCACGAGATTTTTCAATCTGATTTAAAATCATAATTGGCTTAATAATAATAATAATGTTCACGGGAAGTGTGGAAATATTAGTAAAATAAACCAATGAGACGCCATCGCCGTCGCCATCCAAACACAACGAATCCTCAGTTTCATTTCATTTCTCCCACAAATATGCTTCTTCTTCTTCTTCTTCTTCTTCTTCACTTCCATTCCTCTCTCTCTATCCACCATTGCTCCATCTCCCACTTTTCTCTCTCCTTCGATTTTTCCTTTTCAGAAACCTTCCACTTTCAACCCCATGACTCACCATTGCAACTACCTTCAAATCCACATCGCCCCCCACCATACTTTCTTCCTCACTGAGGTTTTTCATTCTACTTCTCTCCATTCCCTCACTTCTTTCTTTTTTTTTCGATTTCATCTCATTCTCTCTTTATTTGTTTGACCCATTTTTGCAGAAGGTCATTTCGTCTTATTCGGCAAGATTCCGGCGGATAATCAAGCAGCGCAGACGGACAAGAAGGCGGACTCAGACTCATCCTACTTCCGGCTATGATTTCTCTAATTCGGCTATTGAAATCGACAATTTCCCCGGAGGAGCTAATGGATTCGAGCTCGTCTCCAGATTCTGCTACAACCACGCCCAAATCGACATCACCGTCTCCAACGTCGCCCTCCTCCATTGCTCCGCCGTCTTCCTCGGAATGACGGAGGAGGTCGCCGCCGGCAATCTCATCCGCCAGACCGAGAACTTTCTCGACGGAATCTTTTACTGGCCGTGGAGCGATTTGATTTTGTGTCTCCAGAGTTGCGACCCCTTTTTCGCTTTTGCAGATTCGTCGGGGCTTTTGCAGAAGCTCGTTTGTGCTCTATTGGCCAAGATTGCGCAGAATTCCAATACGAGCGTCGTCACTCCTTCTTCCTCTTCTTCCTCCTCCCCCGACAATGCGTCTGCTAATTCCAGATTCTCTACCAAATCCTGGTGGTTCGACGACATGTCGTTATTGCCCGCTCCGATCATTGAAAAAGTCGTCCAGGGGATGGGGAGTTACGGCAGCAGCAATAACAGTTTGATTCTCACCAGATTTCTCCTCCATTACCTCAAAACCGCCGCCCAAAGCACAGTTGGGTACGTTCAACTACCATTAAACTCAAAAGTTCAAGAACTGCCTATCAATTTTATATCACAAAATTTGATCACACTACCTTATGTTTTGGTTAATATTATCCTGTCATTCAACTCAAAGTTGAAGCTTATCTTCAAAAATTAGCAACTAACTATCAATATAATGGAATTAATATGTTATCAAAATTGATAGGTTACATAATATTGAATCATTTATTCGTATTCTTAACAGGTACGGGAATGGGCGGCAGAGGGGAGAATACGGGGGCCTGGCCAACACGGCGGTGCACGGGATCGTAATGGTGGGGAAGAGTATGTTTTCTTGCCGGGGGCTGTTCTGGGTTTTGAGAGTTGTGTCTGGTTTTGGTCTGAGCAAAGATTGCCGGAGTGGGTTGGAGAGAATGATCGGGGGGATGCTGGATCAGGCCAAACTGGACGATTTGCTGATCTCCGGCCACCACAAATGCACTTACGATGTGAATCTGGTGACCAGATTGCTCAGAGTATTTGTGAACGGCGATGGAGCTTATTCTGTTCACAAGCTGAAGAAAGTGGGGAAACTGGTGGATAAGTATTTGGGGGAGATTTCTCCAGATCAAAACCTCAAAATCTCCAAATTTTTGGGAGTTGCAGAAAGCTTGCCGGACTGTGCCAGAGACTGCTTCGATGGAGTTTACAGAGCAATTGACATCTATCTTGAGGTGAGTAAAATAAGAATTAAGCTCATAAACGTCTTTGTTGTTCTATTTCTGTGAGTCTAAACAGAGGCAGTATGAAAAAGGAAGAAGGGACAGTTGCCCTCCTTAGTTGGTCTTAGATTAAGAAAATTGTGTAAAGAAATTCAAATGTATTAAAATTGAAGCTGTGCTTGGGCTGAAAAAGATATGTTGTGTTTCAGTCACATCCGAATCTATCAATGGAAGAGAGGTCGCGGATATGCAGATGTCTGAACCACGAGAAGCTGAGCCTGGAGACGTGCAAGGCTCTGGCTAAGAACCCGAGAGTGCCGCCGAGGATAGCGGTGGAGGCTCTGAAGTGTCAGGCAAAGGGAGGTGGATGTTGGAACGAGGAGGAAATGGCGGCAGCGGCGGCGGAGGAGGAGGATCAGAGCAGTAGTGGGTATTACAGTGAGTGTCAGAGGGTTCTATCGAGCAGTAGCTTTGAGTCGGAAGGATGCAGCAGTGGTACAGGCCAAGAAATGAAACTAAATTTGCAGAGGATGCAATGGAGAGTGGTTGAATTGGAGAAAGTTTGTAGGGAAATGAGAAGTAACATGTCCAGTTTGGTTAGGCAAAGTGTTACAATGACTTCACCACCTGCTTACCACAGAGCTTTGCCAAGACTATGTTGAATTTCTCTCTTTGTTTCTATGAATATATGTATTGCATCTGCTGTTTTGTACATCGATCACCCAGAAACTTAGTTGAATTCATTCTTTATCAATCTCCTCCTTTGTGAATCGCCTCAAAATAGTTAACAAAAGATGTACAGTGTATATAAGGTTCTTCTGAATGAACAATTGCAAAGATTTTTATTTGAATATTTGAAAATTTGGGAAGATGGTTTGAAATGACAAAAGAAAAGGCAAGTACTTATTGTTTTGAGTGAGTGAGATTGGTAGTAGTAAGAGTAATTAAACTCAAGTTGGGAGAATCTTATGGTGAAGGAGAGAGAGAAGAGAGAGGGCAACGAGGTTCAATGGAATCGGATTCTCTCGTGATCAAAACCATTGGCCAAACCCACAAAGCTGATTTAGGAGTTTTTTTTTTTTTTTTTTTTAGTTTTCAGAATATATCAAATAATCAAATACCAACCAACCAACTGAATTCATACAATTCCACTTCCACACATGACTTTACTGTTCTTTGTCTAGCTTGTTTTTAATATTCTTTTAACTCGTCCCAGTTTCATTCTCTCTCATTTACAACTTTACTGCATCGACTTTTCACTTTGTATGTCTAACATCCCTTCCAAATATGTTTTCAACTTATCATTTTATGTCTAACAAATTTTTAAACTTTCAATTTTGTGTTCAATACATTCTTACACTATGCATCAACTAGATATTTGATCTTATTGACATGCAAAATTGAAAGTCTAGGGTTTTATTAAACACAAAATTCAATTTTATGTCTACTAGATCTATTAGTTTTAAACATATTGAATATATCAGACATATTAAATACAAAATTGAAAGTTTAAGAATCTACTAAACTAGATACTTTTAAAGTTTACAGATATATTGAACAAAATTGAAAGTTTAAAAACCTATCAAACACTTTTTAAAATTCACAGTTTATTAGACACAAAGTTCACAGATTAAACTTGTAATTTAACCTTGAATCTTAACCATCTAATCCTATGTGGCGGCACTATACCTGCATTAACATGTTAATATGCGAGGAAATTTCTAATACTTCACAATATGGAGTCCCATTTATTGTAAGCTACATCAACAACATTTTAAGAATGATGTGAGTCTAATACATTTAAGAATTATTTATCCAAAAAAATTTATAGTATGAACAAAAGGAGTGGATACTACAAGAGTACTATAAATTTTCCTCCAATGTGTACATTCAAAGTTAGACTATCTATTTTTTTTTGTTAAACACGGAATAACAAAATAAAAACAAAAATCAAAATGATTATTTTTCATAAAATTTTAATAAATAAAATAGATATTTTAAAAATTTAAAAAAAAACTTACAAATTCATGAATTAAAATAGACAAAGACATGATGAACCTTCATCGAAGTTGAAGAAGGATTTAAATATTTTAAAATTTTCAATGCAATAAATAATGAACAAATAGTTTAATGCTGAATTTGGATTATTATTATTAAAATGTAGATTCCCGTGAAGTGATTTGCTGCTGTTTGCGGTTCGAGGGACCATACAAAAAATGTCTTGAAGATCATGTTCTTATTAATTGCAAATTGCCGTGTAATTAGGCGTCAGTTTGTTGGCTACAAAAACATAACCAAATAATAAATAGTAGCTAAGAAACAAGTTTAATAATTTTTTAAGGCCAAAATAATTTTGGAAGCTATTTGAAGATGATTTGAATTAAGAAGGAAGATTCGAGAGTTTTTCTTTCGTATCCACAAAAAAACTAAGCTACTTTTTAATTGCTGTCTTTTAGTATTACGTGAGGCCAGGAGAAAAAGCCAGTGGACTGACTTCAAAACTGCTTTTACATATAAAAAGTGCTTTTACATATAACATGGCTGCCTTATTATTCAATCCTTGGTTTTCATTATCTAATTTATACATGATCCTCAAGTTGAATTGCACTTTATTTGCTTTTTGTTTGAGAAAAATAATAATTAAAGATTAAGGAATCACAGATTTAGTTTGTGTAGCGGTCATCATAGTCATAGGTAAGCAATTATTTATTATTTATTATTTATTTATTTATTTATTTTTGAGAATAAAGAGAAAAGAAAGAGAAAATTAGCTAAAAAATGAGGATTCAACACGAAGGTGTCGCTTTATCTATGGTGGGTAGTCTTCAATCCAAATCTTGGAGACCTAGTGTCTTCTTGCATGTCCTGCTATTTGCAACCTCATTCTAGCTGTGACGGATAAGGGAGATGTTTATAACAATTCTATCACTACATTTGCTTTTTATTTCATCCACAACCAGTTGTACCTTATTATCGAAACAATCTCTGCTTTGAATAAGGTTCCACACAACCTGTGAATCAATTTATGCCACCAAGGGTCGTAAACCCGCCTCCTGTGCCAAATTGATACCTGCATTGAGTGCATCACCTCAAATAACTCCACTGGTCCACAGAGGATCTGAGTTTGTTCAGTAACCAATAAGACTTCTCCATTAGTGTCCTGAATTATAATCCCAAAACCTACTTGCCCGTCAAGTATCACTGCATCAGAGTTAAGTTTATAGTGTGGTGTTTAAGGTGGTCGCCACCTGTTGTTAATAAACCCGACATTCATTCTTTGCACTACTTGTACCTGAGCTAACACATTTCTATGTTGGATATTTATCCATTTGTCAGCCAAATTTAGCCCTTGAGATGTATAGGATCATCAATGGGTTCTAGTTGAGAATTGAAAACTTTCCTGTTTTGGTTATTCCACATGCTCCATAGAGAGATGGTAAAAATAGCAAGCTCTTTAGACTTGAGATCATCGATTGCCCTGCAATAAAGAGAAGTTACATTATCAAAGGAGTCAAGTAGTCAATGAAAAACTGGACTCCAATGTGCTCAGTATTCCCGAATTTTCTTACAAAACCACTAAGCATGGAGATCAGTTTCTACTTCCCTTTTACAATGTGGACACTTTAGGTCATTGATGACACTCCATTTATGGAGGTTGAGCATGGTAGGAAGCGTGCCAAGGCATGCTCACCATGTAAAGATTTTAATCTTCTCCGAGATATCCAAATTCCACAGATTTTTTAACAAAGTTGGACCATGTACGTTAGTGGACGTTCTAGCTGCATGCACCTCATTAATTGCTAACTTATAGCCACTTTTAATAGAATAAATATCTTGCTTATCATAATGCCACATATAAGAATTGTTCATGCATCGATTACTCAGTGGGATACCCAAAATCAAAGTTGCATGATCGTCAGAAAAAATGTCTTAAACAAGGGAAGTTTTCTAGCCTCCATTTCTGTTCATCAAGTTTGCCACAGTTGTAATTGTAAGAGGGCGAGGGCGAGGTGGTGGAATACTCCTAAAAGTCTTCTCTTGGGTTAGCCATTGGCCATCATACGTGTTGATCGATTTTTCATTTCTCACTCTCTAATAACCCCATTTCACTGCCAGTTCCTGTCTCCAAAGTATACTTCTTTACTCATATGACGATCTATTTCCCAATTTGGCATGTAGGAAAGAGTCATAGGGAAAGCATTTTGCCTTTAGCATTTGAGCTATGTGCAAATTGGGTTTCTTCATGATTCTCCACTGATGTTTAGCTAACAATGCTTGGTTGAAGCTACTAATGTCCCTGAATCCCAGACCTCCCCTATCTTTTGGTTTGATCATCGTTTTCCAACTAACCCAATGTATTTTCCTTCTTTTATTCGAGCTTCCCCACCAGAAGTTTGCTGCTATGTGGTTTAGCTCCTGACAACAAACTCATAGGCAATTTGAAACAACTGAGAGCTTAGGTAGGCAGCGCTTAAGCCACGACCTTTATAAGAACTTCCTAACCAGCCTTGGAAAACAATTGTACTTTCCATCTTTGGAGGATTTTAGAAACTTAATATAAGGTAGTTTAGGGCTTTCTGCTTATTCATTGAAAAGGTGGAGGGCACCCCCAAATATTTTCCATGGTCTTTTACAATTCGTATATGGAGAATATTGGCCAAAGTATTCTTCAACTACTCTAGGTACTTCTTACCAAAAGCTACTAAAGACTTTTCAAAGTTTATCATCTGTCCCGATGCCTTCTCATAAATTGTTAGTAGTCTTTGGATTTCCTTGAATTCATTTATTTTTGCTTTGAGAAAAAGAAGAATATCCTCTGCAAAAAAAAAAAAAAAAGTGAAAAATAGTGGTAGTTGATAGCACTCAAAAAGTGTTATTTTAAGACGTATAGTTTAGTAGTTTTGTATGTTATAAGTGTACTTTGATACCTCTATTTATGAAATTTTGTAGGAATCGAGCATTCCAAGGAAAAAGATGAATTCGAGGTTGTTTGGGGCAAAAAATGAATCAAACAAACCACAAATGGCCTAAATCAAGGAGCCAACCTGAGAGCTAGCATCTCAACGTTATAGGACAACATTGAGACACCCAAACAGTGATAAGAAGGCACATGCTTCAGTGTTGAGACGCTAAAGAAGTAGCGTCTCAATGCTACAATGACCTTTCCAGACAGAATAGAAAAATTCGATGTAGCGTCTCAACACTACCTCGATAATTTTCCCCCTCTTTGAAAAATACGGTGGCATTTTTGTAAATATCAAGCATAGCGTCTCAACGCTGTGAGGATGTCTATAAAGATAACCTTATGTTCTAGATTTTAGGAGGCTGTTTTTTGAGAGAAAAGTTCCGAGAGACAGAAGGAGAGTTCAATTTTGAGGCTACTGAGCAAGGAAGAGTGATTCCAAGTGATCAATGGTGAAAACCAAGACCACAAGAAGCGGTTTGACGAAGGAGATAACGTTGAAGCAATCCGAAAAATTTCTTCTTCCTTTTCTTTACACTTTTTCTGCTATTAAAAACTGTTTAGAGGAATTTAGAGCCAATGTGTGGCTAAAATCTTTGTAATCTTACGGTGTTGGATTTTTTAGTTTAAATTTGATGATTTGATTAATTTTATGGATGAATTATATTTGCTAAATCCTCATAGTATTTGATGAATTTATTGTTATTCTAGTATGAGAATGTGGAATAAATTCCCTTTAAAATTGATATAGCTTGAAAGAGTATGTCAATAGTTAAATCTTGAATGCTAGGCTTTTGAAACTTATGCATGAAAGTGATAGGTTTAAATTGAGGAATGTTTAGAATAAATCCAATAGTCATATTTTCTTAATGATTGCTTGAAAGTGAATAGTTAATTGAATGTGAGATTAGGTGTTTTTGACAAAGAAAGCCTTAGTTTGTTAAAATTTATAAGCATAGGATTTTAGTATTATAAAAAGACCTAAAATTGTTTAATAAGTTAAATTTTCTAAAAAGAACCCAACACCTTTGGATTCTTTATTCTTGAAATTTTCCTCCCTAAGTGTGCACATTTTAGTAATTTTCTCCTTAACTTTAATCGCTAAATTTCACCTAATCCCTAGATAAATTTGGAATAATTAATTGAAAACTAAGTAAGTTTATAAGCCAATTCCAAAAGGACGATACTCGACCTTAGAGCTGTTTTATATTATAACTTGACCCATACACTTGCAGTATTGCAGTGAGCTGTGTCAGTAGGATGACTAGCAATTTTAAAACTAGAGATCATATTACTCGCTTCAGCTTTCTTAATAAGGTTTGACAATCCTTCAGCACAAATGAGAAAAAGGTAAGGGGATAAAGGGTCCCCTGCCTGAGACTTTGAGTTGAAGTAAAAGATGTCGTTTCCTCATCATTTAAACATATATTGAAAGAGACAGATTCCATGCACATACCAATCCTATTAACCTAGTTCTGATTAAAACCGATTTTGACCATCATGCAATGGATAAAATTCCACTCTACCCATCATAGGCCTTACTCATTTCTAATTTTAGCAAAGTAAGCCATCAGGACCTGGTGCTTTGGTAAGTCCCATTTCTTAAGGGCACTCCAAATCTTGTCTCTAGTGACTTCTCGATCAAACATGTTGTTCATTTTTGTGTCTACCACTACTAAAGTAGTAGATAAAACTTTTTCAAGGGCTTGCAAATCAACAAAGGAGGCAGTAAAAAGATCAGTATGATAGGAAAGGAAAAATTTTTCAATATCTGCTCTATCTGACACCCAATGACCATTAGAATCCTTGATGGATGCAAATCTACTTTTGCCTCTTCTTTGGGTAGCTTTGGCATGGAACAATTTTGTGTTTCAATCCCCCCACTACAACCAATCCTCTTTGTTGGGGTTGATGCCCTAAACCTCATGTTCTTGTAATTTGTAACTCCCTTATGCACTAAAGTTATTGATTTAATAAAATAATAGTTATTTTATTTG
>JAOANK020000092.1:3220877-3235992 GCA_026257165.2 Telfairia occidentalis | reverse complement strand
TTTCTTGATCCTGAGTATATAGCAAGTTGATTGAGTGGTGGTGTTCATCGGAAGCTTGTTGTTGATCAAGATAGTGACAAATTACGTGAAGTTTCAACAAAGGTAAACTTCTCCTTCATTCTCTGTATTTTTGCTTCTATGTATATATTTTTTTTTAATTGAATATTGAATCCATTGGCATTCAATTGCTTCCATTGGGGATTCAATCCCTTCACTAGGGTGTTGGTATATTTAATGACCTAATTAAACTATCAATTTACTAAAGGAACACATTTTCTTTCCATATTACAAAAGTTTAAAATTTCATAAATTCGGGTTTCATCTCTCAAGCTAAACCACTCTTATTCATCTATCCTAATTCAATTTCTTGCAATTAGAATAAATAAATAGCATACAAAATATTCATCAACAACCTCACACGTATTTCTATCACTCTCGTGTATAAAAGAACCTATGTTCCACTTCCATGACCTAATTTATTACCCTCTCTAATCTCTCGAGAAAGATAATAAATGCAACAACCAAACAACTAATGACCAGATAATTGAAGGCATTTAAAGCTGGAAATTGAAAGGCAACAAAGAAATAAATGCATTCCAACAATAAATCAAGTCATTTAATGGGTCTTTAAATCCCAATCCCTTAAAACCTAAGGTATTTAACTACTGTACATCATGAAATTTAGCCCATAAAATACACAGAAATTGAACATAAACAAGGAGAGGAGAAAAGGAACTCTCGGATGAAATCCATGTCGTTTCCACCGTAGACACGCTTCTCAAGGTGTGATGACTCGATCCTGAGCACTCCAAGACCTCCCAAACACTCCAGGACAGTAGCCTACATAGTTTTTCGTCGAAATCCCTAAAAAATTGCACCAAAACCATACTTTCTCAACCCTAATGGTGAAAAGAACAATATATACTGCTTGGCAACGTCGAGACGTTGTCCCGAGACGCTAGAGCACAACGTCTCGATGCTGCCCCTTTCAAATAACCAAAACGCACGTTTTGGTGCACGTGGTTATTTGGTGGTAGTACTGCTGACACGTTACTAGCGCTACTTCGAAAGTAGGCAAAAGGAGCATGCATCTAGCGATCACACGTGGATGCGCGTGTGAAGTAGCGTTGAGCGGGGCGTCTAGACGTTGATGGAACTTGGGCGTGCGTGCGCGCGAGGGGCGTATGGAGCGTTAAGTCCTGCGTTGAGTGGCGTTTCAATGTCGTTGGCCTTCCAATGCGTGCGCAGCTTCCTTATCAAGCATAATTTGGGTGTCTTAGCACCGTAGCCCGCCATTGCAATGCTTAGCCTCGGGTTTTCACTTGTTTTGGCCCATGTTTCTTCGTTCCTTGACCGATTTTACTCTTCTTGGACTCGTTTTTCTACCCGAATTGACTATTTTCACCTCTTACTTCTCGGTTCCTACAAATTCAACAATAAAAGCATCAAAATATACCTAAAATCCCACAAAATTTCTAGAATTTAGATCCTAAAATAACATTTTTTGGAGTGTTATCAACTACCTGAGTTGAAACCTAGCTAGAAAATTAAAATAATGCCTATAAGTCCTTCATTCTACAACTCATTTAATCTTCATATTTTTCTTTGTATTTATTTTTGTTCTATTTAAAGTTCTGCTATTTTATTGTTTGTATTTAGTTTTGTAATGAAGAGTAGATAGAATACCCATTGGGTAGTTAATGACAACACTTATATATTGTTAACTTTGCTGAAGCTTTATTCTAGTGATTGAATAACATTTGATGTTTCTTTGAACTGCATTAGTGTTAATCGTTTCTTCCCCAATCGGCTACCAGAAGAAAAGTGCTAGTTAATTCTTGTACTGAAAGGTAAAGAGTTGTCAAACTCTTTTAAAGAATACAACAGTAAAGAGGAGTTTTCTCAAACTCTTTTAAAGAATACAACAGTAAAGAGGAGTTTTCTCCTTTCCATAGACGCATTAGACATAGAGTTGAAGTTGTAAAACTAAAAGGAATCAGATCTTAATTAGTTTGAGTCTGAGTTCAGACATAAATTAGGCTCAACCCAAGGTGTAGGGTGTTCTAAAGAGTAATTATATAGAGATTTCCAGTTTACTGTAGTGTTCTTTCTTCCCTAGAAGAAGTTGTGGCAATGTGTTGTTTTACTTGAGCGGATCTCATTAACTACAATTTTTTAAATATCACTATTACAAATTACTTTTTGCTTGTGTTTAATTATCATAACCCTACCGGATTGACTTTCTTTCCTTCCTCACTTCTGAATGATATCACTGTAGTATGTTATGCATATTTCGCGTAGAAAAATCAAAGTAATCAATAATATTGGGTTTGAGTTAGTCATTAGTTCCCTATGAATCGATATCCTAGGATACTCCAGTACTACTTGCATGATTGCTTATACTTGAGCTTGATTTGTTTCTATTTTCCTCTGTATTTTGCATAAAAGCGTCAACATCTTGACATATATTTGGAGATAGCAATACTATAGACTTTTTAGGTTAGTACTTGAACTTGATCATTCTGTATGTCAACTACATACTGTTGAAGACTACATTAATAAACTTGGATTTTTATGAAATTGGATAATATTGCAAATAATAAAATAATGATCAAATAATTATTTTATTTCTTAAATGAAAATGTTTACAAACTACGAAGATTTAAGGCATAAACCCTAACATCTTTGTCTTTAGTTGTTTGCATAACCAAGGAGTTCCTAGAACGATTCACAAAATCTCTTGAGGGGTTAAAGCTTAGGGTGAAGCATGAGTTCCAAGTTGGTCTAGGAGGCTTGCTTGGGTAAATTGCAAGCAGGGTTCACATCAATATATTAGAGGTTTAAGGATGAGAGAGGATATTGGAGAAAGTTGTCACAATGTAACAGGTAATTTTACACTGTTAGATGCATGAAAGATAAATAATAAAAGTATTTCGAATCTATATTTCAATAGTTATATTAGGGGCATGCATATTTTCACATCTGCATCCAAAAGTTATGAGGGGTCAACCACATTGTGGCGACCTCATTCAATAATTTTTTTGTAGAAGAGAGAAAAGAATGCTCGTGCTCTATTTGACAAAATGAAAAATTGTAACAATTTTTAGAAGTATATTAAATTTATGCTACCGAGTAAAATTGCACTTTAAACTATTTATTTTTAATATTTTTTTTCAACTAATACATCTTTAATTACTATTTTAATACATTTTTTAGTTCATCCATTGTGGGGTGTGACTGAATGATCAAATTTTTTGCTTTATAGAAGGTAATAGACGTCTTATCTATTGAATTGCTCAAATGGACAATACATAATTATGAAACAGGGATGGGAGGACTTCTTCATCACCGTCCTTGGTGAGTGAACATAGTTATTTTCCATTTAAATCTCAATCTCTTATTTGAAATGTAATATAATATTAAAAGGAAAAAAAAATCTATTTATACCTTAGACTTGATATGGTATATCAATTTTCATTCCAAACTTTTAATTTTCTTCAATTGAGACTCTAAATTTAAACAAGTGTTTCAATTTGTACCATTTGTTCAATTTTTAATAAAAAAAAATGAATAAACATCTTTTAAAACGTGAATTTCTATAATAATCAAGCATGATATAAAATTAGACTCAATTAATACCATATCAACCACCAAGCAATCTACCAAATCTAAAAAACTTCAACAAAAATTCAACTTTCATGTTGTTTTTATCTAAAATTCAATTAATTTTCTATCATATATATATATATATATATATATATATATTTATTTATAGTTCACTACACGAACATAATAATATTACTTTTTATGAATTCTCAAACAAGGTAAAAAATTATAACACTTATTAAGTTTAAGGTAAAAATTGAAATATTTATAAGTTTAATGTCTAATTTGCTGAAATTAAAAGTGTAGGATAAAAATTTGATACACAATCTAGTTTAGGAGTGAAAATTGATTTTTTTTTTCTATAATCCAGATGAAAAAAATCCATGAAGAAGAAAAGAAAATGGTAAATTGCACAAACCACCCCTAGAATATAGTGTTTGTTACAATTATACCCACAAACTTTTAATTGTAAAAATTAAACCTAATGAAAAAATTAGACCCATGAACTTTAATTGTAAAAATTAAACCCTTCAACTTTCATAAATGAAAAAAATTGGGTCATTTAATTTACTGCTTTTCTCCCTCACACTTTTCCTTCCTCTCTCTCCTCTAGAGCATACAACAACTATTCATATTGGTGCTTAAACGTAGGAGAGACACTACCATATCCTCATGTCATTAGTAGGAGCACAAGAACCATTTTCATTGTCTTGCATGGTTGAACAACTCATTACCATTCTGCATACTTTTAATTTTTTTTATTACCTCGAATGCAATTAAGCTACAAAATTATGAACACTTGAGGGGTTCAAGTGTCGCAAGGATGCCATCAACCCAAATATCTTACAAGGAATTTTCTCTGCAATCTTGGGAGTTCTCTATTGTTAGTGCTTGAGATCAATTGTGATTAAAAAGAGAAAAAAAATCGTCTCACAAATCATTATTGCATTGTTTTGGACACTAGAGCACAGATTATCACTACAATCCTCACCACTTGTTTATTGGTCTCACTTTTAGTATGGAAGATATTGGCATAGCTTGCCAAGATGCATGGTTGAGAGATCAAAAAGTTGGCCATGAGAACTACAATGTGGAGGGGAGAGAGAACATAGAGAGAGAGGAAGAAAAAGTGTGAGGGAGAAAGGGAGTAAATTAAAGGACCTAATTATTTCATTTATAAAAGTTTAATGGTTTAATTTGTACAATTAAAGTTCATGAGTGTAATTTTTCATTTGTAAAACTTTGAGGGTTTAATTTTTACCATTAAAAGTTTGTGAGTGTAATTGTAACAAATACTATATTTTAAAGGTGGTTTGTGCAATTTACTCAAAAAAAAAAAAAAAAACAAAAAAAAAAGGTTCACAAGATTTTTGGATTTAAACGTAGTATTGGGCTTCGGCGTGTAGTGGTCCAAATCCGTCCAGTTTGGGCAGGCCTACGATTCTCCTATCCTCTTTCTCACAACTGAATCCGAATTGCAATCGCAACGGCGACGGTGGCTTCAGAATCCGGCCGTCCGTTCAACTTCTTATTTCTTATACAAAAAACGGTGGCATTGGCAAGCATATCCCATTTTGGATTTGGCGATTTTCTCCTCTCAATCTTCTTCAACTTCAACAATGGCACCCTCTCGCTTTCCCTTTCCGCAGATGTCATTCGTCCTCCAATTTCGCACCCCTTTCCTCTTCTTTCTTTTGGGATCGTTCCCATGTTTACTCCGGTGACCCTTTCGCTCTTCTTCTCTCACTGATTATCGTCCACCAAATCTTCCCAATTAGAGTAGCATGACCGATCATACTTCCGACAATAGCAAGCCGCCATTGAAGTCCCTTTCGTTCCAAGATTGGGAATCCCTCGTCGAAGACTTCCACAGCGGCGGCCCTCGTCTTCTCAGATGGACTTCTCAATTTTCCATCACAGCTTCCTCTCTCCTGGACTTGGTTCTCTCCTCCATCCTCAAGCGGGATTTCCCTCTCAATCTCAAGCTTCACCTCCTCCATTTCATCGACGAGTTTGTTTCCTTGTCCGATTCTTCCGACTCTGTTTGGTCCGAGTCCATTCTGGAGCGTTTGGTTGATGCCCTTCGTGTGGTCGTCCAATCCCCGTCCTCCGATGGTCTCTTTTCCTTCTCTCTCAAGGAGCAAATCATGGTCTCTGTTACATCTATTTTCATTTCCCTCGACGCCTTGCGCAATTGTGATGTTCGATTGGTTGAGAGCTTGATTGAATTGCTGCTTACTGTCCTCAATCGCCCCAATTATGGGATTGATAGACAGGCCCGTGCGATTGCGTGCGAGTGCTTGAGGGAACTGGAGAAGGCTTACCCTTGTTTACTGTCGCATGTTGTGGGACATCTATGGAGTTTGTGCCAAAGCGAGCGCACGCACTCATCCCAGAGCTATATTTTGCTATTCACAACCGTCATCAATAATATTGTCGCGCAAAGATCAAGCGTATCAATTCTCAGCACGTCTCTTCCTTTGTTTCCTTTCAATGTTCCGCAATCTCTCATTGCCCCAGATTCGAGCTCGAATAGAGAGGTTTCTCCTGGATTGAATTCTAAGGAATTGAGGAGGGCGATATCATTCTTGCTCGAATCGCCACAAATTCTCACTCCACCTGCTATGGTGGAATTCATGACCATGATATTGCCCGTAGCTTTAGCTTTGGAGTTGCAAGCGTCAATGTTGAAGGTGCAATTCTTTGGAATGATATATTCCTTTGATCCTATGCTGTGCCATGTTGTTTTGATGATGTATTTGCATTTTTTAGATGCATTTGATGAGCAAGAAGGCGAGGTCGCTCGCCGGCTTTTACTGATTTCTAGAGAAACACAGCAACATTTGGTTTTCCGTTTGCTTGCACTCCATTGGTTGTTAGGTTTATTCAGGACTGATAGTCCACTCGGAAAAAAGAAGACTTCAGCTGCTGAATGGGGTTTGAGCTTCTATCCCGAAGTGTTCGATCCGCTTGCTCTTAAAGCTTTGAAACTCGACCTGCTTGCTTTCACCTCGATATGTAGTACAATGTGCAAAGCAGAGACTGTTTCGACCAAAGATTCAGAATCTGGAAAGTCAGTGGTGAAGCTTCTTCAAGATGGTCTGGTATGCGTATCAGCTTTCAAATGGCTACCGTCAGGAAGCACAGAAACTGCTGTAGCTTTTCGTGCCTTCCATAAATTCTTGATAGGGGGGTCATCTCATTCTGTCTCCGACTCGAACGCCGATAAAATTCTCGTGGATTCCAGCATCTTCCGTATGCTGCAGGTTCTTTTCTGCTTTTTTTTTTTTTCCATTTTTTGAACTAGTCCAGATGAATTCCTTAAAATTCCAGGGCAAACTTTGACTCTCATAACTTTTTTTTTTTGTTTTGTTTGCTGAATGTTGATCTTCTGTAGAATTCTGTTTAACTATGAAAAATGTTAACAAGAGAGCATCATTTAAGATCTTTATGATTTCATACTGCTTATGAGTCCTAAAGATATGGAGTTTAGAACCAGGAGCTAATATATCAGTATCCAATAAATCTTAGTGTCCAGGTCCAAAGGACCAAAACACAAAAATGTACATGGTCTTCCTGTAACAATTACTAAAGAAGTAGAGTCACTAGTTGTTTTGAGCCCAGTGAGTGTCCATACGTATATATATATATGTTTGTGTGTGTGTGTATATATATATATATTTTTTTTTTGATAGTGTCCAGGCCATCTTGCATGCACCTTGATTATGTGTAATATTCATGACATACAACTAGAGGCTTTTCTCTTCCTGCTTAACATTTTTGTTAGGATGGGGAATACGGGTTAACTCAAACAGTAAATCAACTGCATTTTTTATGTTATTAATATTTTTCTTCCAGGGGATGCTTGTGGAGTTAATATTGGAAAGTCAGAGATTGGTCCCCGTTATTGTTGCTTTCACTGACCGCTTGTTAGATTGTCAAAAGCACAGATGGTTAGGGGAGAGCCTGCTCCAGAAATTTGATGAGCATTTGCTTCCGAAAGTTGCAATCAACTACAAGTTGGTTTCATGCTTCTCCGTATTCAATAGAATGGCTGAAAATGATACGATATCTCCGAGTGGATTGCTAGAACTCTTTGCCAAGTTCTTGTTGTTTCTTGTTGAGAAACATGGACCAGATACGGGGCTGAAGTCTTGGTCTCTTGGAAGTAAGGTACTTGGCATTTGCCGGACATTGTTGATGCATCACCAAAGCTCTCGATTGTTCCTTAAAATGTCTCATCTGCTTGCATTTACGTGCCTCTATTTTCCTGACCTGGAAGTTCGTGATAATGCAAGGTATATAAAACCAAGATTTTTTTCATGCTCTTTCTATGCCCTTCTGCTTTTGGTTCCAGCTTCTTTCAAGATTTTGAAAAGATATAGATACTATTACAGACCATTTTCAGCTTTTTCCATCAAAATTTTCTTCTTAACTTTTGGTATATTTCAGGATCTATCTGCGTCTGCTGATTTGTGTACCTGGAAAGAAGCTTAGGGACTTGCTTAAACTTGGAGACCAACTCTTTGGCATTTCCCAATCTCTTCATTCTGGCGCACTATACAATGTCCAGTCTCCACGACTTTCTCATGATCTCAAGAAGTGCAGAAACATTTCATCCTATATACATTTAAAACGAAAAATCCCCTTGCTTGTAAAACATTCTTGGTCATTATCGTTATCAACTCTGGGAGTTGAAAATGATAAGTCTGGTTTTCCAGAGGGTATCAGGGACGGTGAATCCTTGGTTGAAGAAAGAGTGACCGAATTCTCTTCTAACATTGAAAAAATTGATCTAGCTCATGAGCCGTTGCGTGTGATGGACTCAAAGATTTCCAAGATTTTGGATATATTACGGAGACATTTTTCATGCATTCCTGACTTCAGACACATGCCGGGGCTTAAAGTTACAATATTTTGTAGGTTAAGTTTTGATTCAGAGCCATTCAATCGCATTTGGGGAAGTGATACATGTACTCAGAATTTGGATGATATGGATAACCTTCCTGCATTGTATGCCACTGTGCTCAAGTTTTCATCACCTGCACCATTTGGTCCTATTCCACCTCGTCATATACCTTTTCTTTTGGGAGAGTCTCCTGGGGATGAAGACGCTCCTAGTCAAAGGGCCCCCTCACTGGACATTGTTCCTATTCAAAATGGTTATAGAAAAGATGAAAGATTTAAGGCTCTGGTAGCAGTTGAATTGGAGCCGAGGGAGCCCACACCAGGACTTGTTGATATCTCAATTGAATCTACAGCAGGAAGTGGTCAGATCATTCGTGGTCAGCTCCAGAGTATCACAGTAGGACTTGAAGATTTGTTTCTTAAAGCTGTTGTCCCGTCAGGCATCTCAATGGATGAAATCCCTGGTTATTATTCAGATTTATTCAATGCTCTTTGGGAGGCATGTGGCACATCTTCCAATACTGGCCGGGAGACATTTTCACTGAAAGGAGGCAAAGGAGTTGCAGCTATTGGTGGAACCAGATCAGTCAAACTACTTGAAATTGCAGCGGCTTCTTTGATTGAGGCAACTGAACTCTACCTGGCCCCTTTTATTGTGAGCGTTGTAGGTGAACAACTAATTCAAATTGTGAAGGATCGGGATGTTATCAAGAATGTCATCTGGGAGGACATGGAATCTGAGAACTTCTCACAACTGACCTCTGCAGTACCTGATCTTGATAGAGGTCCACTACGTCTTACATATTTTTCAAATGAAGATGAAACGGGAAGTCCCATCAGTAGCCATAGGAGAAACATAGGCCACTTTCATATTTTGATATTTCTTCCACCGAGGTTCCACCTTCTTTTCCAGATGGAAGTTTCAGATTTTTCAACATTAGTTCGAATTCGAACTGATCACTGGCCGTCCTTGGCTTACGTTGATGATTATTTGGAGGCTCTGTTTCTTGCATAGGACGAATCATTTGGTTTTTATATCACATTGGCAGACTATATCTAAGATCATTTCATCCGGTTTTTCTATAGACACTTGGAAGATTCCGTGGGCACTTTCTTTTGCAGTGGGGAGGGAGGGTATTTTTTTGGAAACCCATAGTAGATATACAAATTAGTACAGTTTTGTAGTTTCTTTCTATGTGCACCAAAGGAGGCTGATAAATTCTTTTCTTCTTTTCGTAGTTGATTGGTTATAGCTTTTGTAAGTTGGGTCATTATGGCACAGGCTTAAAAAGCTGCAAATGTAAACTAAATTGTATTTACGATGCATACAGGTTAAAACCACGTGGTCACTCGTTTATAATTTCTCGTGTTGAGACTTGTTATCTTACTTGTTTTGCATGCTCTTTATATTTCAGAGAATGTTTTCCATTGTTAATAGGAATGACATTGCGAAACATGAAAGGGATTGTTCGTGGACTGGACAGATCAGGTTAGAATGTGTATCGGTTTCGTTTGAATGGAACTGACATTTGGACCAATACACATTATCATATCGAAATCCGTTTGTAATTTGTTTTTGTATTCTTTGCTAGGTTCAAGCGTTCAGGATGTTGCGTTTTCATGTAGGGGAACATTTGTTTAAGACAAGACACTAGAATAAGGTAGCGCTTCTGTGAATTGCATACGCCATTTTAATTTGCTTTCTGTGATGTTTATTGGGGGCGGTGTACAAAGCAAAATGGTAGCTAATTAATAAGCCAAAGTTCGAATCGTTCATTGGGTTGAGTTGGGTCATGTCTTGTCTACCCCAGCCTCTTTTCATTCAACCAGCTTCAATGGTCGCATCATCACATTGTCTTCATGATCCAGTATCTGCATTCACATCACAATACTATGCTAGTTATATCTTTTCTTGCTTAAAAAACTCGGCCAATATAATTAGCTTGCTACTTACGTGACAATGGTACACATAGCCGGGTTCTGCGGTTGCATCGAACGGGTATGATTCGTTCGATTGTATGTTGGAAAATCTCACCAGAATCTTTGTCACGTATCCAGGCATCATCTTGTACACATTCTTCCACCCTTTCTCATGCCTATTTACCTCTATTCTTTTTCCACGTGCATGTTCTTCAATTTTGCACTTCACTGCGTCGTTCTTTTTCGTCATGCAATCCTTAAACTCTTCCAGCCGAACCAACTCGGTTTGATCCAATGCGGCCAGTAGCCCCACGTGAATGTGTAACGGATGATTATCCTCCGTTAGATTGATCACGTACCATATCTCTGTGCTGCCTACCTTTGGCCTCTCCGTCACGGGTGCTTCAAATGGTTTCCCGTTTATGTATAGATGAGTAGGCTCGTTGATGTTGCTCGTGTATTCGTACAGGGCGATATACCGAGTGTATGATGCACTGGATAGATCTGGTTTCGGGTATTCTATTAGCTTCTTCGGAACTTGCTGCGTTTCGACTTGTTTGTTTTTTGAAATATAAAATTTCATCACCTTGCTGTTGGCTTCATTGACGGGATCCCCGGATGGATAAGGGTAGGCTGCATCGTTGGCTAGGATGACAGTGCTGCTTTCGGACTCTGAAAAGTCAATCACCACGTCAGCAATCTCGGACGGCGCCAGTAGGATCGCGTTGGATACTACAGATTCTGCAAGGTAGGCCGAGTCAGATGCCACTTGTATGAATCTAAGGCCGTTGGTGAAGAAGAATCTGAAAAATCTAGCATTGCTGGCATTGATGATGCGGAATCGGTATTTGCGACGTCGTACTGTCATGCGAGGCCATGCCTTGCCGTTGACTACGATAACGTCGCCGAAGTATTCGGGTTGCCACTGGGGATGTATGGAGGGATTGTTGCCGGTGGAATTCATGAAGATGGAACCATTGGAGAGGAAACTCCGATCGAAGACGAGCAATGGTCGGTCAAACTCGCAGCCGTGGGGGAGGCGGAGGGGGGCCTCGACATGGGGGTGGCGGATCAGATAGGCTCCAATGAGGCCGGCGAGAAGGTTGACTCTAGTCAACCCCATGGCATGATCATGGTACCAAAGATTGCCAGGGTGCTGGTGGTTGTTATAGTGGTAAGTTTCGTTGGTCCATGAGGGTCCCCTGTCCTTGAAGCCATTGGTGAACCATGAGGTCGCATGGCCGTCGCTGGCCGGCTCCGTGATTCCCCCGTGGAGGTGAACCACCGTCGGGACGCCGTAATTGCCGGCGGGGACGGCGGTCGGAATGGTGGGGTCCCAAGGAAGAATGTGCTTTGGAGGGAGGTGATTTTGCCACGTCACGTACGTGGAGATGCCATGGAGGGCCTCGATTGTAGGGCCAGGAACTGTTGCAGTCTCTTTGGAAAGACCGTAAGCAAAGACAGGAGTTGGGGGAAGATCTCGGTGAAATTTCTGCAGAAAAAACAACACGATGATAACAAATGATACAAGGCCATTGGATAAAGATTTTTTTTTTCTTTTTGACAATGATCTATATATTATTTATTATATAACAATTAACATATAAATTAAAGTTGAATAAATTGCACACATATTTACAAATAATAGCTCTCAGTCCACCCTTCAACATTAAGCTAAGTTTGAATTATTCCTCAATAGTTTTGAAAGTTTAAAATCTACCCTCAACTTTTTGAAATTGGTTGAAAAATACGCTTCTAACTATTTCTTCTTTGTTATGATGGGCAGTGAATTACGTAGGTTTCTTTTTTTGTTAAAAAGAGAACGTAAATATGACAAATAGTAAGTTCCATAGATGTTTGAATTGTGCCCTTCAACTTTAAAATTAGTTTCAACTATACTTCTATAGTTTTTAAAATTTTTATTTTAATCCTTAATTTTTAAAATGATTTAAAATGAAGAGTTGTTTGGAACCTTTCTAAAACTTAAAGATTAACATGAAAGTTTTTAAACTATATGATATAATTGGAACTTATTACAAAGTTTTCAAGTATAAATGAAACATTTTTGCCAAACTGGACATCACTCAATTGGTTGAAGACATATCTCCATGACTAAGAGATTATGAGTTCAAATTTCTCACTCCAACATGTTGTTGAACTAAAAAAAAAAATGAAACATTTATTGTGCCGATAAGTACCTCCTTCATTGTGTACTAAACAAAAAGTACCTCTTCATTGACCATGTTACAGTTTTGTTTTCTCAACAATACGTAAAGTGCGGAGATTCAAACCTATAACCTCTAAATTAATAAGATATGTTTTTAACCAATTGAGCTATGTTTGGTTCGGCTAATAGAATAGTTGAAATAAGAATATTTTTTAAACAATTTTGAAAGACTCATAGTAGAATTAAAAAATTTTAAACTACAAGCGACATAATTGAAACTTACCTTAAAAGAGAATATTTTGTTTAAATTAATTCCAAAAAAAAAAAAAAAAAATCAAAGTTTTGTGTTTGTTCTTACCGAAAACCTTTATCGTAGGATAAGAAAATCATTCTTTGATCTAAAAAGTATACAAAAATATCAACCTTCACAAGTCAATCCCAATTCAGAAACTGAGTTTTAAGAAACAGAAATGGATGATTGTTTGTGTTAAAAAGAAAATAACATACTGCAGAATCGGTAATTAATAATCCAGCGAAGAATGTTGAAAGACAAATGCGACGCATAACAAGGAAGCGAAGGAATTTGGTAGGCAAATAAAGCGAAAACAAGAAGGAATCATATATGAAGACTTCAAAGAGAGTAAAAAGAAAGGAAAAGAGAAGAAACAGACCCATGTTTTGAGGAACATGCCAATCTGAAGATGATTGGGATTTTGGCGATGGAAGCCTTGCAGTGTGGGCATTTGCGGTAGGTCGTCCACAAACATCGCCAATTTCTTCACATTTATAAGCTCTTCAGAAACAGAAGCAGTTGCTGATAAACAGAAGCATATGAATAGAACCTGAAAAATCATTGTTGTGGGAGAAAGTTTGAGCTGAATTCTGGGGATCCCCATTTGGATTTGGATTTGGATTTGGATTTGGATTTAGAAGGGTGAAGTGTATATATATATTATATATGGTTTGTGAAAGTGGGAAATGGGACTGCTCTGCTGGACCTTTACTTTCACACTAACAATTAATTCTTTTTTTTTTTTTTTCCGAGGGGAATTAATTCTTCTTTCTTGGTTTAGAGAGAGACAGAGAGTGCTTCATGCCCTGTTGGCTGTGGTTACTTTACCCCTTTCATTTTTCTTTATTTTTTGTTTACGATTGCATTCCTTTACTTTTTGTCTGCTTTTATAACTTTTTCCTCTGCCTCTCACTCCTCTTTCTAAGATTTTTTTTTTCTTTCTTTCTCATCTCTTTCTCTCTCTCCCTCTCCCGACCAGGGATTTAGATCCATAAGAGTGAGTGAGGGCACTATTTCCTTTTTAATACCTTTTTTATTATAGATTTTTTAGTTCATGGAGATGGGAATGAGTCTTACTCCGTAATACATACCTAAATCAATTGAATTACGTTTCAATTGACAATTTTTTTTAATTAGAAATGCTATGTTTTTAAAATAAATTTAAATATTATTTTAATCTTTTAGTTTCAATTTTGGTTCATTTTAATTTATACACTTTCAAAAATTTTGCTTTGGTCTTTGTACTTTTGAAAACTGACCATTTTGGTCCATATTTGTAAAATTATGACACAAAATCTATACATAAAGGAAACTCTTAAATACAAAGGTAGGACAATATTTGAAAAATCACTTTTAAAAATTATAAGAACCATAATAGATGCTTTGAAAGTTCAAGAATAAAAATGAACGAAAGTTCAAAGACTAAAATGAATATTTTGAAAGTACAAAGATTAAAATGAGCCAAAATAGAAAGTATAGAAACCAAAATAATATTTAAACCTTTAAAGTAAAATCACTTTTTCTATATACTATTTAAAGTGTGTATGGTATAGCTTCTTAAGCAATTTTAGATGACTCAAAGTGCCTTTCATAAAGAACATTTTTTAAAAATATATATATTAATTTAAAAACTCTTTAAAAAATACGAGAGATAATTATATAAAAAAAAAAGGCTTTAGAGTGATTAACCAAAATCTTCCAAATATGTAAAAGAAAAAATATCTATCAATAATTAATAGAATCATTTTTATAATGTAGTGCAACCATACAAATTTGTTATTAAAAATATCTTTAAAAATGTAAGAATTAAAGGTATTTTAAGAAAAAAAGTACTTAATTTATAAAGTGTGTCAAAGTCATCCTAAAAATGAGTGGGGGTGTTTTTAAAATAAATACTTTTAACAAAAGTATTTTGATTCGAAGTACTTTGGAATCAGGGGCGGATCCACGTTGGGCCCGGGGGCACGTGCCCCCCTTGATTTTTTCTTTTTTCGGTTTAACTTTATAGTTTCTTAAAAACGGTTAATATTTTTAATATATTTCTGACTTAAAAAATTCAATGTGCCCCCCTATCTTGTTGGTCACATGCTCTCTTTATCAAATTCTAAGTCTTGGGTTCAAATTCTATCAAGTGCATTCCATATATTTTTTGTTCTATATTTTAAAAATAAAGCATTTCTATTTTCAAATAGATTTTTTTCTTTTTGACATACTTCTTTCAA
>JAOANK020000092.1:3203670-3220777 GCA_026257165.2 Telfairia occidentalis | reverse complement strand
TTTTTCTTTTGAAATTTATTGAATTTTCACTTTCAATGTTTTTTGTTTTTTTTTTTTTTTTTGAGTTTAACAACATATGGTGGTGAAGATATTTGAACTTATGACTTTTTAATTATGGAGATATGTCTTTAATCAGTTGAGCTATGCTCGATTTGACATTATATTTTGGTACTTGAACTAGTAAAAAACTAATTATTTTAGTCATTATTATATAATTTTGTCATATAATATTTATCTGTCATATCCTCGTTTTCAACCTATCTAGCTTAAATTATATTGTTAAAAATAAAATAAATATAAGTCAAGCTGAGCATAACTCAATTAGTTAAATGCATATTTCACTGATTAAAAAAATAGTTATTTTTGTAAAGTTTATGGATAGGAACAAACATTATAAAAGTTTAAAAACTAAAATAAAACAAATTTAAAAATTTAAAGACTAAAACAAACATTTTGAAAGTTTAGACTACCAAAATAAAATAAACTTAATGTTTAAAGAACAAAATAAAATTTAAAATTTTCTTTTCTTTTTAAATTCAACATGTGAGGTGGAGAGATTTGAACCTATGATTTCTTGGTCAAGAAAATATGTCTTTAACCAGTTGTGTTGAGCTATGTTCGGTTTGACTTTTTATTTTTTTACTTCAAGAGATGATTTGAATCATCCATTTTTAGATTGGGAAATATTGTGTTGACTAGGTGAGCCGTGAGGTATGTGTCGAAAAAATATAGACGGTACGCTAGGAAGACGGGGAGGTGGAAAGTTTTGGAGTAAAAATGGGCTCATTCATTAGAAATTGAATTTTCTCATAGCTGACCGTTCGTTTCTTTGAAAGAAAATGGTCCATTTTCACGACCCTTATCTGAAGTAGCCCAGTCTTGAGTTTTGACTGACGAGACCAAGGAGAACAGCGTGTAGAGAGGGGTCAGATGAAGAGACCACGACGGTAATAAACATGACGAGTGGTTCGTTTCGCCACTTATTTTTCCCAGTTCCACCTGCGTTGCGTGGAGTTTTGGTTGCGCCATGAATGGGGATGTAGCTGCGACGGGAGCAGCGGTCGCTTCGGCGGCCTCAGCCGAGCCCCAGTATGTGAGGGCCAAGACTTCTGTGTGGTGGGACATCGAGAATTGTCAGGTTCCCAAGGGCTGCGATCCTCACACCATCGCCCAAAACATCAGCTCCGCCCTCGTTAAGATTAACTATTGCGGTCCTGTTTCCATTTCTGCTTATGGAGACACTAACCGCATTCCCAACTCTATTCAGCAAGCTCTCTCCAGTACTGGCATCGCCTTGAATCACGTCCCTGCCGGTAAATTTTCTTTCATCTTCCTTGTATGGGTTACGATCCTAGGGTTTATGGTTTGCCTTTCCTGACTGTTCTATTTTACGATTACATTCTGTTATTTCTATGATTGTTATCTGATGAATTTGGTTTCCCACCGACTTGTGGGTTGGATGCGATTTTTTTGGTCTGATCTTAGAATCTATGCTAGGGTTATTGTCAATTTTCCTACTGTGGACTGTTTTTTTCCTTTCTTTCCTTCACGTAGATGAAGGGAACAATTGTTATTGGAATTATGCGATTCATGGCTTTTCAGATGGTCAATTTCCTTACTTATTCCTATCAACGAATTGAAAAGAGATAGATGATTTGAGAGACTCGTCTCCTCCTTTCATAGATTCTTATTTAGCTCTGCTTGGGATACATAGTGGCTAATTTTGGTTAATGTGATTTTCATCAGAATTACTGTCTCTGACATTAAGATTTTGATCTAAACGTAAATAACACTTCAGCACGGTGTGTCTGCATCTGTCACATAAATGATTCTGACGCTTATTACCACCTTTCCATTATCTTCCACCTCTTCTGCTCCAACCCTTCTCCTTTCTTTTTCCCTGAGGAAAATTATACCCTGACGAGAAGACTTCTGTCTTCATTTCTAATCATGTCAGTACCTCCATTATTACCTTTCTTTGATTGCGAAAGGTAAAGCAGAAGCAGCAGAGACAGCATACGATCTTATATCAGCCAAATTCCTTTCAATCCTAGATTATTGAAATAAGAGTAAGGCACTCACCTGACCTCGTAGGCATGGGCACAAAGACACTGAAGCCATGATTAGGACCTAGACCAGAAAAAGTGACATGGTCTGATCTGCATTTGACACTTGATTGAACATTGATTTGTTTTTTCATTTTGCCAGTATACTCTAATATAGACATTCCTTCTTAAAAATTTTAGGTAGTTGCTTATACTCATCATTTTGGATTGACAATTTGTCGTGCAAATGAACGAATAAGATGCAAAGAATCAAGAAACAAAAATCTTATCTTGTCATTGCCAAGTTACAGACTAGGATTTAAATTCTCTCAGTAACTCAAGAGGAATTGCACTATTAGCAGTAAAAAGCTCTCATGGATAATGAAATTCATTATCATCCATCCAGCCAAACTTTCTCTTTGGAGCAGGGTTATTCATAATTGTGTAGCTTTTGACAAGTAGCCTTCAGTTGTAAAGTGTCTGTGTTGTGTTTTTTTGGTTTGTATTGCCAGTTCTAGTGGGTGATTCAAAGTTCCAGCTGAAGGCTTTTGTTTAGTTCTTTAGATCAAGCAAATGGGTTGTGGTCACTGCAACTTCATTGTAATTTTTCATTTTATCAACGAATTCCTTCTAACATTGTGTTTCCTTTTTAAAAATAATAATAATGACATTCACAGTCAATGAGTTCCTCAAGACCGAAAAAGAAAAAAGGTCCCCGAGATGAAAACCTTGTGACAAGGTGAACTTCTCATTGCTCTCACTGCACAGTAAAGAATTGACTTACTGGATTAATGATATGAGGATATTAAGAAGAATAACTCTTCAAAAGCCAGTGATGAGATCCTTAATCACTGCATCCTTTATTAAACTAAAAATACAAAAAGTAAGGACGAGAAGCTACTCACTGAGGGAAAGGAAGAGAGCAACCCCACGAGGAGGAGCCAAGAAGGGCTTCTGCTTAGATGATGGAAAAATATACCACTTCAATTTCCAGTTTCATTTGGAAGTAAATTTGGGCAAACAACCCTCTTTCGCAATCCCATCTGGGATATTAGTGAAAAATATTCTCATCAATTTACTAGTAGATGTAGGCTTATATAAGTTGAACCATGTAAGTTGTCTATGTTCTCTTTTCTCTCTCTTTATTTATTTATTTATTTTTTGCAATTTTCCATAGTTTAATTTAGTTTATTTTTCTGCTACACATTGTAAAGTAGTGTAACAGGTTCTTTTATGAAATCATTACACTCTTTTGGATTGTGATTTTCTAAATTTTATTGAAATCATAATTTTTTTCTTTGTATTTTTCAATTGTCCTGTACTCTTTTGAGCTGCTCTTTTCTATGAGTCTTAACTTGTTTTCAGTCATTTGAGCTACTACATATGTGACCGTGATATATTCATAAATCTTTGATTTTAAAACAATTTTCATGAGAAACATTACCGCAAAGTTGAAGGGCTTTGTTAGACTCTAATTTGTTAAGCTTTCTAACAGGTGTTAAGGATGCAAGTGACAAGAAGATTCTTGTTGACATGTTGTTTTGGGCTGTTGATAATCCTGCTCCTGCAAATTATTTGCTAATCTCCGGTGACAGGGATTTTTCTAACGCACTTCATCAACTAAGAATGAGAAGATATAATATTCTTTTAGCACAGCCAAATAAAGCTTCTGCACCACTTGTCGCAGCAGCAAAGAGTGTTTGGTTTTGGATGAGTCTTTCAGCTGGAGGACCTCCAATATCCAGTGCTGAATCATCTCAACTTGCAAATGGTATCCATACTTCTGACCCTCAAGTATCACATAACTCTGGATTTGATCATAATCAGACAGCACAGGCTATAGTTTACAGACCTGAAAATGTCTCTTCGGGAAACCAAAGACCTTTTTCTACTGAGAGGATGGGCGATAACAAACATAAAAGTAAATACATGCAAAAAACCTTCAACCAACCAGTCCTATCCAGAGCTTTAAGCTCACCTGTTTCTCTGCAAGAGAACCTTAATTTTTTAAACCAACCGAATCATATGCAAGCAAAGCAGTTTAAGAAAGCACCTCACAAATTCTTTAGTACCGGCAATTCTGTTGCTTCTGCTAGTCAGCCTGCTCCAAACCATTTTATTGAAAGTTCCAATCATGCTAGGACTGATGGCAATGTTTTCATGAGTAACTACTCAAATTACCAGCCTCCTCACCTGAGGCAAAACAACTTGCAGTTCCATTCTTCTTTTGGACCAGACAATGCTTGTCATCCTAATTCCCATAATCATAGTTCTTTTCCAGTTCCTGGTCAACCTGATCTCTCTACGCCCAATATTAGTAAGCTACATCTATCTGATTATCCCGATCATGCTATAAATCCTCAAAATTTTCATCAAGCGGGTGAATTTAGACCGCATACCAAGTCTCAAAATCCAGCTAGTTTTAACTTACCAGACAAAGGCCATAGTCAGCATGGGGGCCAGCCATTCCATCATGATGGGTTCAATAAAAGATATGGTCATGATGTAGAGTATATGCCTCATTCATCTTCCACAACTGTTGCTACCAATTTTTCTTATAATGATGTCTGGGGATCTCAAGGACAACCACCTCCTTCTGAGTACATTCAAGGTCTTATTGGAGTTATTCTTCTTGCATTAAACACTCTAAAAATGGAAAAAATTATGCCAACTGAGGCTAATATAGCTGACTGCATCCGATATGGAGACTTGAAAAACTGCAATACTGATGTAAGAATGGCACTAGATAGTGCGATAGAGCATAATATGGTAGTGAAGCAGAATTTAGGAGCAGTGCAATTGTATGTTGGTAAAACCGAAAAATTGTGGAAGTGTGTAAACCCTCTAGGTGGGCATCCTAATCAATACCAAAAAACTATATGGGATAGGATTAAAAAATTTTTGGCTTCTCCAGCTGGTCGTTCTGCAATAATAGCTTCTCGTTGCAGGTGATGTGATTTCTAGTCATCTCGAGGCAATCTGGCTTTGTAGATTGTTGGGTTTTAGTTTCAATAATAATTTCTTTTTCTTTTGATTGGCAGATATGAAGCAGCATTGGTTTTGAGGAAAGAATGCTTAATAGATTTCACCTTGGGTGATGTGCTTCAGATTTTGAATATGATAACGTCAATGAAGAAATGGATTATTCATCATGTTTCAGGATGGCAGCCAATCAATATTATGTTAACAGAAGGTAATACGGATGCAAGTTCTAGTTCCGAACTTGATTGATCAACGCAAGGATAAATAAGAAAAAAAAAAAAAAAAAAAAAAACCCTCAAATTGCCGCTATGAAGCCTGATTAAGGTGAAGTATTAATCAGATTGAAGAGAAGTATTATTGCAACACATACCAGAAGTTTACAACCTCAAGGTTTGCAGATTCTGTTCTTTTCGTTTTACTTTGTGGGAGAAAATTTTCGCGTTCTGATGTGCATGTTAAAACGGGGAGCAAGTCTTCTACTCGTCTATGAAGATCATCCAAGGTGCAGGGCTGCCATTTTAATTTGCTTTCTCGAATGAATGGTTTTGTGCACGTGTATTGCTCGTCTACACTGCAAGTGGTACATTTGATGATTGGCTTGAAACACTCGCATTTAAGCCGTATAAGTTTGTCATCAAGGGCACTGGCCAGAAATACAATGTTCTTTTGTTTAGACTAGACGAAATTAGCTAGCATCAGGGAATGCTGCCGTGGATCGGCTTGAAAAGGGCAGCCAGCGGATCAATATGGGGCATTCTGAATGGAAGAAGTGAGCCAGTTTTTTTCTTTTCTTCTTTTTTTGGGGTGGGGGGTGGGTTTGATGAAGCACCTAAAATGGTCTTTTGTATTACAGTAGGTTTCTATGCTACTGCTTATTGGAAGTTCAGCTCATTTCAGTCGCATCGCCAATATTTGTACTTCTTTTCTTAGTACTTTCTAAAACAAATGATACGTTCATATGTTTGAATGTTATGGATTATCTGGGCAAGGGAATTGGTTCAGTCGGTTTTCAGGTGTTATAAATATAAACGCATCGTTACTGCCCATTTATGATTTATTGGGATTATTTAGATTAACATGGATGGATGAAAGACGGATTCAAGTATGTTAAAAGTGATTGTGCTTTTTTTTATGTACCATTTTTGAACTATTTTAAGATGCTTACAATATTTGATCTCAAGATTCTTGTCGAATATTTAATCTTGGAGCAAGATGTTTGTGTTTACCAACCGTTTATTGTTTTTTGTACTTATATTTTGTTGGTGTTTTTTGGACAGCTATATTTTGTTGTTAATTTAGTTAAAGTTAGACTATAAATATTTCAGGGCCGTTTCTTTTGCGGGTTCGGAGGGTTTCTTAAGAGTAGGTTAATTACGTATGTTTGTGTTTATTTATGTATTATTTATATAATTATTAATTACTTGCTGATTTAGGGGAATAAAAATCACCGAAATTCAGAGTTTTTTAGTTAAAATATATCCTTAACTAGTTGAGCTATGCTTGATTTTGTGACTCAACAGTATTTTAAATACTATTAAAGTGACAAAAAAAAATCAATGAAAGTAGTTGGGAGTACTTCAAATTTTCCCTAACATATAAAATACAAATGTCTTAATTCTTAAATATTATGATATAGCTTTTAATTTTAAAATATAGTATCATTATCAAATCAATTATATTAATGCTGGTCAAATACATGTAAGGACATCATCTTATTATTAAATTATCAATCATATATTTGTTGACTAAAATTTTTTATCAATAAATTATTAAGTTCATATTTATTTTTCAATCTTTAATCTATTCTTCTACTAATGTATATATTTTACTAGTTATTATTGACTACTCCATAACACGTGTTATGTATGTGAATTTTATAGTTTTATTGTTATATAATATATTAGAATGTGATGATTTTAATTCATTGACCATTAATAAAATATTTATATAAGTTTAGGCTTCAATAACATTATTTTTAGTTACATTACTTTGCAACTCCCATTAATCGAGATACTCAGCGTGATTGGTAATGTGAAAGACGTAGAGAACTTCATATATATACATGTGGGATGATAAGTAGGAAAACTTTTAGGATTCTAACATCTTTTGAATTATATTATTAATTCTAATTA
Organism: Telfairia occidentalis; assembly: GCA_026257165.2. Taxonomy (NCBI): domain Eukaryota; kingdom Viridiplantae; phylum Streptophyta; class Magnoliopsida; order Cucurbitales; family Cucurbitaceae; genus Telfairia; species Telfairia occidentalis. The sequence goes on along the minus strand of JAOANK020000092.1, from coordinate 3,213,618 downwards.
AATTTAAAATCACAAATTGTTTGAAATAAATAAGCAAAAACTTTTCATATTCAAATTCTTCATATTCTTAATTTTTGAAAACTTTTGATATTTTATATTTAAATGTAATGACTTTTACTTTTAATATATATAAATAAAGAAAAACTTTTAATATTCCAACTTATGAGAATTTATTGTTGAAATTAAATATGTAATCTATTAATTATTGATAAAACTTTTCATATTTTGTATTAAAAAAATCTTCATATTCTCAAATACAATATATATATAAATTAATAAAAACTTTTTATATTCTAACCTATGAAAATTTATGATTGAAAAATAAAAATAAAAATTTTATCTTTAATGTTGATATTTTTTTAATTTGAGTAAGTCAAAATAACAAATAAAAATAATTAGAAATAAATTTTTAAAAAATAAGATGTGCAAAATGGGTGAGAGAGTTTCTCATCTATAGTCTCATTTATCTTCATATTTATAATTTTTCAAAATCTTCGATATTCTATAATTAAATGTAATAAATTTTAATTTTAATATATGTAAATGAAGAAAATACTTTAATATTTTCATGTATGAGAATTTATGATTGGAGAATGAAAGTATAAATTTTATCTTTAATGTTGATATTTATTTAAGTTAAGGAAATCAAAATAATTATAAGTGAATTTTAAAAACAAGGGAGAAAGGCAAAATAGAGAAAGAAAATTTCTTCCTGTAGCCCTATTTATATATAGTATAAATATAGATATATGCGCTTAAAGTAGTGATTTATAACATAAATAATTTTTTTTTAAAGTTTCACGAAAAAAAAAACAAATCATAACATTTCTATAAGTTTTCGTAATATACATGAATTTTCCTGGAATATCTATCAATATATCTATAAATCTAAGTTATTGATATCGATATTGACTTTGATATTTTCATCCTTAGCAATACTAGCTAAATTTATATACTAATTTTTATCAATTTTACCATTTAACTTAATTTTATTTATTTAACTGATACATTTGATTTAAGAGTTAATACAATTTAAATAATACTAGTTTAAAAGTTATTAACCTCAACCCAAGTTAACCAAAATAGTAAATTAATTAATTATACAAATACTATATTTTTTTAACAATTATGTTAATATGATTTTTACATTTTCATAAGAAAAGAAGTTTAACAAAAGTGTGAATTTTGAGAAAGGAAATTGTTAAACCTAGCTTTGAATAACTTGTGTGAATTTAGAATTTATTATTAAAAAAAAATTAGATAATTATTTATATGTTAACAAATATACAAATTATTGAAGTGTGAATAAATAGAATATAATTTTTTTCACATAAATGTATCATTATAATTACCCTAAAACATGAAGTTCATAACAAGAGTAAATGGTTTTCAGTTGGCTTGATTTTGGTCAAACACACGTCGATTAAGAAAATTTAAAAAGGATGTTGAAATCATTTTTAAAAAAATCAAATCAAATCAAACCAAACCAACAAAAATTGAATTAAGTCAATTAAAATTGAATAACTTATACAAACTGAACCAACATACTATTTTTTTACTTTATACATAAAATAAAATGAAATGACAAGTATGGTTCCAACTGACTTAACCGACTCAATTTGATAGATTTCTTCATTTTTTTTTTTCAATTTCACATTTCACTCATAACATTTACAATTTTAAAAAAAATTGTCCATATGAATTAATTAGTTATTACTTACAATTTCAACTAAATTCATTTACTTATTTATTATTAAAATTACCATCAATTAATTTTTTTATTTAACTTATTTCATCAAAAAGTAATGCATTTTAGAAGGGAGATTAAAAGACAAAATATATATTGTACTTAATTAGGGATTGGTGATACGATAATGTAGCAAACTCAGGGAGTAAAGATAAAGTACTGCTAGAAAACCTAAAGAGTATAATAATATGTACGACAGTAAACTTGAGTTTATAAATCTATCAACGAAACATGGGTTTGACTAAGCTAACTCATACTCTTCACCTTTAAAATAGTGAACCGAACACTTCTTTTTAAAATAATGAATAAATTTATGGTATACGTTTGCAGATGTACGATAATTGTATTACTCAATCATTGCATACAAAATGCACAACTATGGGGATTTCAAAAAGAAAAAAAAAGTCTAATACAACACAAATGTATAATATATCTTTTATTAATTGTTAACTTCCATTCAATCATGCCAAACCGAATATAGTTCAATCAATTAAAACAATCTTCTCGATCAAAAGATCGTGAGTTCGAATCTCCACCACTACATGTTGTTGAACTACAAAAAAAAAAAAAAGTAACTTCCATTCAATTATGACTTATTACTTTTTTTTGGATGCTAAAGCATAATACAAGAGTGTACTGCACAACTGATTGCTCAATGAGAAAAGATTAATGAACAGTAATCAAGTAAGAAAGAAGAAGAACACAAAATGTATAGTGGTTCGACACTATGGTCTACATTCACCGTCAAAGGTAGAGAGAAGTTTTATTAGGTTCAAGTGATTGCATCAAGTACAATCCAAATGGACTTAACAGCCAGGCCTTTTAAAGAGTATTATAGTACTGCTAAGAGAATTAACTAACTTAACAAATTGACAAAGAATAGACATTTTGCCCAACAAATTACCCGCTTAAGATGCATATTCATCTTATCAAAGAAAATAAGCCGCTTTCTCTGGCTTGGACTTTACACTAAAGTTGTCTGTAATAAGCCAGAGTCCAACTTAAAAAGCTTGCAAAGATACTTAAATATGATACTAGAGAGACACTTTTGTCATTGTGTCAGCTACTTAATAATAGTACCAATTTTCTCCAACTTCAACTTACCATCATGAATGATATCTGTAACAAAGTGGAATTTCACATTAATGTGCTTTGTCCTATCATGATAGGAAGTATTTGGACAAAGATAAGCACTTTGGCTATGATAGTGAATTTTAACATCAATTTTCCCATTGCACATTTCTGGCACACTTCCTTTTAACCACAAGGTTTCCTTTACTGATTCAGCTAATGCAATGTATTCTTCCTAGGTTGATGATAGAACTACAACAGATTGCAGATTTGAATGCCAACTAATTACATTTCCAAATAGCAAGAAGACAAAGCCAGTTAGTGAATGTCTTTTATCAAGCTCTGCTGCATTCCAGAGTCTACAAAACCTTCAAGACATTCATCTGTTGTTTCTGCTTTTGTATAGGACATCCCCATATTCAATGTCCTTTTTAAGTACCTCAAGATCCACTTCCCAATGTGCTCTTCCAGGATTACTCATGAAGCGGCTAACCATGCTTACAACATGTGCTATCAGGCTGCAGCTTACCATGCCATACATTAAAATGCCAACAAGATTTGAGTTAGGGACTGTTTTCATATCTTCAATATCTACTTTACTGATTGGAGATTGAGTTGCAGATAGCCTAAAATGTTGTGCTAGGGATGTTTTCACAGGCTTGGCATTGTCCAAATGAAATTTAGTTCGTACTTTAATGAGACATGCCCCTTGTGTTATGGTTAATAGGCCCATTAATCTATCTCTATTAATATCCATACCAAGGATCCTTTTAACATCCCCTAGATCCTTCATTTCAAACTCCCTTCCTAGTTGTTTTTTCAACTTTTGAATCTCTGATTTGTCATGCGAGGCTATCAAGATATTATCAACATACAATAAGAAAAGCACATATCTATCATTCAAAACTTCTTTCCTATAGACACAGTTATCAAAGCTGCTTTTGTTAAACCCCCTTAGAGAGAGTAAAAGAGTCAAACCTCTTGTTCCACTACCTTGGAGATTGCTTCAGCCCATATAGAGATTTTTCAAGATGGAAAACTAAATTTTCCTTCCTAACTTCAACAAATCCCAGAGGCTGCCTCACATAGATGTCCCCATCCAAAGTACCATGAAGAAAAGAGTGAAAAGAGTGGTGACATCCACTTGTTCCAATTCGAGGTTAAGTTGTGTGACAATGGAAAGGATAATACGAATGGAACCGTGTCTTACCACTAGAAAAAGGACCTCAGTGCAGTCAATGCCTTCTTCTTGTGTGTATCCCTTGGCAGCCAACCTAGCTTTATATCTAGGATGTTCAAGCCCTTCTAATCCAGGTTTTAGTTTAAACACCCATTTGTAATCTACAATTTTCTGATTTGAGGGTTTCTCAACTAGTTTCCAAGTGTTGTTAAAGTGCAACGATTCGAACTCTCATAGCCTCTAGCCACTGCCTGCTATCTTCTGACCTCATTGCCTCTGCATAAGTACTTGGTTATGTGTGAAAACTTTCTTGAACAAAATTGAAGGCATACCCTGCAAAATCAGATTGATTATATCTTATAGGTTGGCTTAATTGTCCTCTTTTCCCTATCTCTAGTCAATTGATAGCTACTCAAATGAACAGTTGCCTCTGAGGAGGTTGATGCATCTGTATGTGCAACCTCTTCAATTTCACCATCTAGTTCTGCACTTTTTGAGTCAAAATGTATGTCTTGTATAATTTGAGAGTTATGCTCACACATGGAATGAGGCAATTCAAGGTCGATTTCAGAAGTTTCTTTTTCACTAGAGGTAGTATCTAAAACTTCAGTAGAATTTTTTCAGGGCATCACAGCTTCATTAAAACAAACATCTCAGCTGATAATGCATTTGTTTTCTCATTTTTCTAAGCACCAAACCTTGTAGCCTTTCACACCGTTAGGATATCCGAGGAAAAGATATTTCTTGGCTCTTGGTTTTAGTTTGTCTGGCTTAACATGGGCATAGGTTAGGCATCCAAATACTCTAAGGTGTTTAAGGTTTGAAAGCTTATAACTCCACACTTCTTGCGGAGTTATGAAGATTAGTGCTGATGAAGAGCATCTATTGATGATATAGGCTGCTGTATTGGCTGCTTTACCCCAAAACACCTTAGGTAATTGAGCATTAGACAACATGCATCTAATTTTCTCATAATTGTTCTGTTAGAACGCTTTGTAAGACCATTTTGTTGTGGAGTTCTAGCCACGGTTAGGTGTCTTTCAATCCCTGAAGACTTTCACAAATTGGTGAAACTCTCATTCAAATATTCTAGGTCATTGTCTATCCTTAAGAACATGATTTTTCTTCCAGTTCTGTTTTCCAATCAAGGTCTTCCATTCAAGAAACTTTCCAAAGGTCTCATCTTTAGTTTTGAGTGTAAAGATCCACAACTATCTAAACAAAAAAAAATCATCAATCAAAGGTAAGAAGGTACCTTGCTCCACCATGTGTCAAAACACTTGCTGGCCCCCACAAGTTGTAATGGATGTAATCTAGGATGTTTTTTTTGTACTGCGAGTTGCAGGTTTGAAATTGGATATCACAGCCTTTCTAAGAATACAATGTTCACAAAAAGTAATTTGTGAGAGCTTCCCTTTTAAAAGCAGGCCCTACTTTAGTAAATGAATCAAAACTTTCTAATTGATATATGCAAGTCTGTTATGCCAAAGTTGAGTTTCCTTTGATTTGGAGTCCGTAATGGTGTTTAGCTTACAATTTTTAGGGCTTTCTTGAAGTACATAGAGGCCATTCTTCATAACTCCAATCAATTTTAAGACATCTTCCTTATAGACTTTCAGAATACCTCCTTCTGAGAGATAACGACAACCAGCTTTGACGAAGATTTCCATTGAAATTAAGTTTCTTTTTAGGTCTGGTACAAACCTTACTGAAGAAAGAAACTTAATCTGAATTTCATAGTTCCAATTCCTTTTACTGAGTCATATTGATTATTTTCCATAACCACTTTTCCTCCAAATTCTTTTAACTTGGAGAAATATCCTTTAATTGGAGTCGTATGAAACGTGCAACTAGAGTCCATGATCCAATCATGTATACCTTCATTTGTAATCATCAAGACTTCTGCAGATTCATAGCCATCATGTAGATTAGTAGCCATTTTCCTTCCTTTTTCTCAGAGTTCATTTGTTTCTTTGGCAGTTGAGAAAAATTCTTTTTAAAATTCCCTTCTTTGTGGCAGTAGTGACAATTTGACTTGCGTTTGTCATGACTAGATGTTGTTTCATTTGATATCTTTCCCTACTGTCTAGAATTTTTGGACTGAAAAATTCTTGTCCTATTTATTCCTCTGAAACTCAGGTTGTTTAGACTTTGTAAACAAGGCTTCATACTCTTTCTTCTCATACTTCAGTTCTAATTCTCTGGACCTCAAGGCATCCAAAACAAGATTTAACGATAACACATCTCTACCATATTTAAGGGCATTCTTGACTTCTCTATAAGCGTCTGGAAGGGAATTAAGGAGGATGATAGCTTGATTTTCAGGTTCCAATTTTTCCCTTGTGTTAACAAGCTGAGTGCAAATTCTCATCCAAGTTCTCTTCAAGGCCTTTTGTTACGTCCATTTTGTAGCCAAAAAATCTTTCTTTCAGATAGATTTTATTAGTGTTTTTGCCATATAAAGTTCTTCAAGTTTGGCCCACAGTTCTACAACATTTTGTATTTCGCTCACTCGACGCAACATGCTATCTGAAAGATAGATAATAATCGTGCTGTAAGTAATTTCTGCCATTTCTTCATGTTCTTACTTTGTTAGAGTAGCTGCAACTTTTCTTGGATCGTCTAAGGCTTTGGCTACTTTCAGTTGGATAAGGAGGGCTCTCAGTTTTTTGTGCCAAAGCCCAAAATCCCGCTTTCCATCAAATCTTTCCAATTCAAATTTTGCAGACATTGCAAAACAACCTGTTTCTTGAAAGTTAATTCTTCAAGAAACTTCAATGGAAAGATGCAAGAATCCAATAAAAGTTTTAAAAACTTACTGCTTCTTGAACTATATTGCACTGAAGAAGAAGTAGAAGCTATTTGTCAAGTTAAGACTAACCTTTTCACTGGAACAGTGGGTACGAGGGAAAGAAAGGAAGAGTAATAATTCACCTCAATATCTCTGATCCCAATTGTTGAAGCTAAAGCACAGTACAATAGTGTACTGCACAGCTGATTGCTTAATGAGAAAAAAAAAAATTAATGAATAGTAATCAAGTGAGGAAGAAGAAGAACAAAAGTTGTATAGTGGTGCGGCACTATGGTCTACATTCACTATCAAAGGCAGAGAAAAGTTTTACTTGGTTTAAGTAATTGAATCAAGTACAATCTAGATGGACTTGAGCACCATGCCTTTTAAAGAGCATTACATACTACTAAGATAACTAACTTAACAAACCGACAAAGAATAGACATTTTACTCAACATTATTTTTGCTTTGAATAATCACTACTATTATTCCTTAAAGCATGTAACTGACTAAATATTGAAAAAATAAATTTATATTTTTCATAATTATATTAATCATTTTTGTTGATGCCAAAATTTGATCCATGATAAATTTGTTGAATGAGGGAATCGAACTATCAGTCCTTACAAAATAAAGGAAAAGTGAGCATGGGCTTGATAGTAAGCCACGCCCCTCTGACGCTCAAGTTAGAATGAGGCTTGTGAATAGCCTAGGCCAAAAGTAAGAATATAATTGCATGAAACAAAAGTTAGAGTTTAATCGTATCACATAAGAAGAAATCTTGAAAGTCTTAGGATCATAGATTCCTAAAAGGAAAAGAATATCATAGCCTTTAGTGGGGTGGGTTTCAGGCTTGATCTGAATCTCTTTGGATTGATAATTTCACCCATAACCTGAATTGAGTTTGGTAGGTTTGGCCATTGAGTTCCTCAGAATTAATTAGTGTACAGAAAACCTCGGATTAGAGCCTATTTGCCTTAATAGGAGTTAATACACCATCTTTCAAGTAATTGCATGCTCTTACCATTGATTGATGTTATTTTTGGTCTTTTGAAAACACCTTTACTTTAGTTACTATAATTTGCTAAAAAAAAGAGCATATTCTCTAAGTTGGTAGCTTATCCTTGTGGGAAATGACCTTGTTACTACTACAATCATTAGTGTATGCACTTCATTGTGTGGTCATAATTAGAGCATGATTGCATGAGACAATAAGTTTTTGGAGCCATTGCCTGAGATAAGTTCAACAATTTAGTTTTAAGCTTGATTTAGGTGAATTGTGAGCTATAAAGTCATTGACATATCAAGACTGCTGTGCAGGTATTGTGAATTTGTATAAAATATCCTGATATAGAATTTTTTTTTGGATACTGAAATTGAGAGAACATTCAGAAGAAGACTAATGGAGCAAATAAATAGATTATATAAGGGACAAGTTGTGTAGATGGTCGATCTACCTAATCAATTAGGTGTGGGGTAGAATCTTGCTCTTCAGCAACCTACTATGCCATTGAATCCAACTGCTAACCCTGGTAATATAGTGCTATTAGCAGATGTCAGGGACAAATATATTCGGGAGTATTCGACTATCATGTTCAATGAAATGAACCCTATGATTGTCAAACCGAGAATAAAGTTACCTCACTTTGAGATAAAACTAGTGATGTTGCAAACAAAGGGACAAGTCCACGGACTTCAAGTAGAGGACACCCGTCATCATCTCAAGTCATTCTTTGAGGTGAGTGACTCCTTCATAATCCTAGCAGTATTGAGGGAAGCTTTGAGACCCACCTTATTTCCCTATTCATTGGTGGGAGATGCTAGCACTTGGCTAAGCACTCTGCCACCTAAGTTAATTACCAATTGGAATAAATTAGCTAAGAGATTCCCACTTAAGTACTTTCCTTCTACAAAAATGTAAAGTTGAGAGAGAAAACCATCTCTTTCCATTAGTCCGAACAAGAAACAATTAGTGAGGCATGTGAGAGGTTTATGTAACTTTTGAGAAGGTGTCCTCACCATGTACTCCTCCATTGTGTGCAGATGGAGGCATTCTATCATGGATTGACAGAGGTTACTAAATTGGTGGTTGATACTTCAGCTAATGGAGATTTGATGACAAAGTCTTACAATGAGGCTCTTGAAATATTAGATACCATTTCAATGAATCATAGTAATTGGTCAGACCCTAGAGGAGAATTAGTGAAGAAAACTATAAGGATGCTTGGAGTGGATGTTCTAACTGCCTTGATAGCTTAAATAGCTTTTATTTCCAACATGCTAAAAAATATATTCTTAGGAGGTGCAAATGCTTCAATGCCTTCTGCTATTGTGCAACAGCTGAATGTAGTAACTTGTGCCTATTATGGACAAGGCCACAACATGGAAATTTGTCCATCCAATCCAACTTCTGTGTATTATGTGGGCAATCAGAATACTCAGAGGAACAATTACCTTTATGCCCAAACCTATAATCTTGGTTGGAGACAACATCCTAAATTTTGGGTGGAGTGGCCAATGCAACAACAATTAAAATACTCAAGGGCAACGAAAGACAACTTACCCTACTTGATTTACCCAACCAACATAGAATCCTCCTACTCATCCTCTTGGTTTTCAACCACTTCCATATCAAAGACAACAACAATCATCTACGAATCAAATGATTCCTAGCACCTCATTATAAAGCCCGATGAAGGAGTACATGGCCAAGAATGTGTGATTCAAAGTCAGCAAATTTCTTTTAGGAATTTAGAGCTACATATGAGACGGTTGGCCATAGAATTGAAGAACATACGTGATATGAACCAAGGAGATAACAAAATGAAGTGCATCGAATGCACTCTGACTTCATTTATGGCAACCTCAAGATGAAGTATAGTTGCATTTATGAAACTAAAGATTGGAGTCAAGAGGCCTTTAAAGTACTTAGTTGCAGCTCACACTTCATTAAAGACAAGTCAAGCTTCATTTATAGAATTAGGACTTCAAGCTACTTCAAATTACATTAAGTGAAGCTACATTAACTCTGAGATGGTTACAAACTCTTGGAATGGACAAATTAAACATCAACTCGATTTTTAGGAGATTTCAATGTAATTTTCAATGTTAAAGCTTTGTTTTCAATGTTTTAAGTTACTTTTTAGATAGTGGACATTA
>JAOANK020000092.1:3173816-3186965 GCA_026257165.2 Telfairia occidentalis | reverse complement strand
ACTCTATTGTGTTGTAAATTTTGTTTTGTAGGTTAAATTTGTTGGATAATATGTTTTGTAGTTGAGTTATTGTCAAAAGACTTGATATTTTATACTTTTTTAGTGTGGTGTATTTCATTTTCTATGTAAACTTTATATGTTTTATCTATTATGAAGTAATAAATAGATGCATATAAACACATATATCTAATAAATAAATAAATAAAAAAACGTATCCGTAACGTGTCCGTGTCCTACTTTTTTAGAAATTGGCGTATTGCCGTGTCGTATCATGTCCCGTGTCCGTATCCGTGCTTCTTAGCTCACTCCACATATTGGTTTGATTTTCATAAATACATTTCCTCTCACTAGTGTTTTCAAAGCGCAAGGTGCACGCCTTAACAACACTGCCTCTTACACATCTTTAATTTTTTTATGGAACGGTTTAATGTTCTTTTTTTCTGTAATTTTTTTTTCTAAAGGTTTGCGCTTGCCCTAAAGCCCAAACTCGAAAACATTAAGAGTTTCCTTATTAAGCTCACCCAAAACATTCAAACCTGTTTTTTAAATTTTTTATTCTCAACAATTGGAGAGCCCTGTTATTTATGAAATTTGCTTTTTTTTATCTTGTGAGCTCCTATGCTCAGGCTGTTCTTATTATTTGTACCCTTCTTTTGTACTTTTATTTATCTTAATGAAAGTTGGTTTCTTTATATATATAATATATATACAAGCACATAAACAAGCCTATCTTACTCTAGGATGAACCAATGAATATACAATCCTTCACAAATCACAATTGTTGTACAAGAGATGCATAAAATCAAACATACGTGGAGTTCAAACTCTTCTCACCCCTAAAAAGAATATAAAACAGAGAACTTATATAGGAAATTTAGTTATAAATTAGCCATGAAATATTGATTCCCCCAACCACCACTTTCAAATTTCCCACACCAATTGAGTGGTGCAATCATCTTTGCTAAACAAGATCTAGTGGCTACCACTAAATTTGAATCAAACCAAGAGATAAATGGAAAACTGCCTTCAAGACTCAATGACATCTTTATAAGGAAGTTTAGTTGTGCTCGGGCTTTTAAGCTTGAACAATGCTTCAAGTACAATACTCTTATGTGCCTCATGACACAAGTATTCTGACTATTCATCGGTAAAATCCTCATTGTTTATTAGATGAAAAACTAAGTCACAGCCAAGACACTACACATTTTTTGGTATCTAAGAAAAAATTTTACTGCTCCAAAATCCATCAAGCTTTACATTAACATCTGATAAACGTCGTGGCTTAAGAGTGGAACAAAAGCGCCACTCTGGCCTTGCCAAAATTTGACAACCGCTTTGAAATCTAGATGGATCATGGATGCTTCTGCTAAGGATAGGAGCAGTCCTATCTCAAAATGGCAAGCCTATGGAATATAGTGGGAAACAAAGCCTACCAAGGAGGAAATTGTCCAAACATGCCAATAGGAGTTCTAAACCTCATCCCAGTTCTTGCAACATAAAAAATGCTATACAGTAGCTGCTAAATTTGATTTATACTTGAACCAAGCATTGAGATGGATTACTTCACACATTCAGTAAGATGCGAACAATTGATAACATTCTTGTAGAAGTTCTCAATTGTGGTAATGGTTAGGCATATATCATGGGCTATACCAATCCAATCATGTAGCATACTCCCAAGAAGGCATGAAACCTTGCTAACTAAACTAAAGGCTTTGTAGATATTCTTCGACGCTATAGAAGAATTATATGAAGATGATGAACGCCTTCGAAAATTTTGGGATAGTTGCCTTCGGCAAGAGAACCAACAACAACAGTTCCCCACACTGGAAGTTTTTCTCTCGAAGAAACTATTGTTTGACTCCAACACACTCAAATGAATAAAGTGGACATTTGGACAGAATAAGACATTTCATTTCTATAGGCCACAATCTATTATAGAAGTTGCTAATTTTCTGAGATGCCTTGTTCCTCAAGTGGCAGGTCTAGACTACACACATCATTGCCTAATCCAAAAAACATATGAGAAAGTTCCTTCAAGGGCTTCATCTTAGCTTAATTGGTTCTACCTATGTGTCCTCTTTAACTTCAAAAACCTTGTTTTAGCGTACAACATTTTTTAAGGCTCGATTATTCTCCTAAGTACATGTCTACGGCATACCATTGAGATCTTTTGTTACTCAATTATCATTGGCAGAACAAGGCCTTTAGCCCAAGAGGGATTAACCTCAGCCGATTATCTAACCAAATATTCATATCTCGGTTGGCTGATCACAAATAATGCTCTGGAAGCACCAATATAGCTCATGTTTTAATCGGTTGCTTCTTCCCATGAAAGATATATATTTCATTAGGCAAAAATAGTCTATTTTGCATACGTGAGATTGAGACAAAACAAGACAATCCCACAATTACAAAATTATAAATATGTCCTATTTTGCACGTGTGAGATTGACACAAAACTGGAAAAAAACCAAGTAACACTTAAGACTTTCAAGTTAATAAAAGAGTCCACCCCGCCAAAAATAATAAAAAGGTGAAACAACACGACGGCCCGTAGAAGAATAAAGATTGGATTCTATTAATAAACATTATGCAGTATAAATTTTCCAACCACCACTAATTCCCTAAACCATAGATGGCAATACCCAATATAAATATATGAGTTTGACTAACCTGCAGCCTGACTGTACACGGCTTGAAATTAGGGTTGGTTGTGTTAGCAGAATCTCCACTTGGCGTCATCCGTTCAAGAACTCTAGTAACCTCATTAACTCCAACCGCGAATTGTTTCTAAGAAGAAGTCCATCACTCAACATAAGTAGCTTGTAAGAAGAGTGAAAAATTAAAGTTCTTGCTTCTCTAAGTGATAACAAGAAACATTATTATATGACATGGTAGGAGAAACTAAAGACGTTGAAAATATGAACAGACATCATTAAAACAGAAAAGTTAGTGGAAACCTTAAGCCAAATTTTTTCCGGCAAGGATTCCGCATTCAGAAATCTTGCTCTCTTTATCTCCCTGTTCAACACAAACATTATAAGTTTTTGGTGGGTTGAAGAGAGCATTGTCAGACTAATTAACCATTGTTTACCTCTGGATGGACTGTAGCAACTCATCGAGATGTTCCCCTTCATAGGAACTGCGTTAATTAAAAAAAAAAAAAGTAATCCATTGCAAATTAAAACAAAGAAATCCAGGTAAGAAATAGAATGGAGAAGAGGAGGGAAAAAGTCCGAAAACGAAAAGCATCAAAGTGAGTAAGAAAAGGAGGTTTACTCTTCGTTATGATGCTTGGATTGAACGACTGCAACAGTACCAGAAGATTTGGCCTTCTTTCCCATGACCGAATAAATTATCTGAAGAATAGCTTCCGAGTCTCGAAGGAAACAGCAATGGCCAAACACGCTACTGGAAACGGGATGACCAAGAGTTTCAATTTGGTATTTATAGTTTTAAAAGTTTTGATTTCATCTTTATATTTTGAGTTTGTGTCTTAATTTTGTTGTTAAATTTCAAATATCATCCCTACGTGGGAACCTAATTTATTACCGAATTTTTATTAGGGTTTAATCATAAAATCAATTAGGCACATTTTTTTGTCGATACAATATGATACTGATGCCAGCAAAATCATCACTAACACTCTTTATGATAAATGATGACAGCAACTGTTGTAATATAGTGTGTATGAACCAGCTCCAATGAGAATGGTAATATTCCCGAAAGAAACCCCCCCAAAAAAAACCTGCTTTATCACAAAGAAAGTAAAAAAAACCGAAGAGATCAAAAACATGAAAGTACCCATAACTAAACAAAATCAAAACAAAACAAGAATTAAAATATGGGTAAGCTCAATCACACCCTAATGGAAAAAGATAACTCACTGATAATGGGAGAATTTCAGACCGGAGGAGTAATTAATCGAGAAATTACGGAGAAAGAGGGTTGAGATGCGCGAGAAAAGAGAGCCCCTATGATCGATCGAGTTGTGGTGGTATGTGGCGCTAGAAATAATACATGATTTTTGGCATAACTGGTCGGTCGGTTAATATTAATACCGAATCGAACAGAATCGGTTCGGTTCGGGCCAAAAACAATAAGAACCGAACCTTATATTCCCGGTTCGGTTCGTTCTCGGGTTCGGTTCAGGTCATTACGCCATTTTCCTTTCTTTTTTTTTTGATGCAATTACACTCCTACCCTACAATTAATACAACTTTATGGTGTTAAAAAGTTTTAATATAACTAAAAGAGGTAAATAATAAAATTTTCTATGTAAAGTGAGTTAAAAGCATATATTATCCATCAAATATATCTAGCTTCACAAGTTTGTTTTACTTAAAGCAAGTGATTAATCCTACTTTTAAAGTTATTTTTTAAAAAAAAATTGTAATTTTAAGTTATTAGCGAAAATGTAAAATGATATGGGTGGAATGCACGGAAATGGTCAATAAAACTTATTTTGAAAAAGATGTGTTAGATTCAAAAATTGGGTCATTTGCATAAATTACCGACTAAACTTTAGGTTGAATAGATGAAAGATCTTTTTTTAGTTCAACAATATGTGAGGATGCAGATTTGAACTCATGACCTTTTAATCGAGAAAATTATCTTAACTAACTGAGTTATGCTCGGTTTGATAAATAAATGAAAGATCTAACCAAAAAAAATTCTCCTTCAAATAGCTAGAATTTAAGCTTGATTTCAAACTCTCATTTGGCTAGTAAGACAAAACAATATGTGTTGTTATTCAAACCATCATGAACGAATAACTATACGAGAATTAAAAAGCTCAAAACAAGCACAATTCAACTAATTAATACATACATCTTCAATCAAAATGTCATGGATTTGAATCTTACTCTCACATGTTGTTCAATTTATTAAAAAAAAATGCATTTATAGAAGTTGACCTCTAATCAATTTAAATTATCAATTAAATTGTGTACTGCATGATTTGGACGTTTTTTCTTTTTTGTATTCTTTACAAAATAGTTCATTAGATTGCAGGCGACGACTTCTATTCGATTTAATATAATATGCGTCGGTGTCGAACATATCAATCAACTCATTAACTAAATAATAATTGTTGAACTCAAAAAAAAAAAAAATTAAATATAATTATTTTTAAAAATCTAATCAATAATAAATATATAGTTAAATTACAAATGTAATTCTTGAGCTTCAAAGTTTTGATTGATAAATCTCGAAACTCAAAAACATGTCTAATAGATTCCTAAACATTCAATTTTGTATCTCATAAGTTTCTAAAACTTAAAAAGTATTTTATTTGTTTTTAAATTTTTAATTTTGCGTCTAATAAATTCTTAACCTATTAAATATTTTGTAAAATTTACAAACTTATTATACACAAAATTAAATTTTGTCTCTAAGAGAAGTTTGAATATTTTAATTTTGTGTTTAATACATGTGTGAATTTTAAAAAATGTGACACAAAATTGTAAGAATCTATCGGACACTTTTTTTTTTTTTGAGTACCTCTATCAGACACATTTAAACTTCAGGAATTTATTAGATACCAGATTAAAAAATTTTAAATTGAAAACCTATTTAACCTATTAAATATTTTTTAAAGTTAGAATGACAGAATTTTAAAAATTCAGAAACTAAACACAACTCGGGCTAAATTTTATAATTGTTTTAGGAATATTCCCTTTTCCGTAGGCCTTTTTTTCTATGAAGTAAGTCAACCTTACCATGTACTAAAAAAAAGTCAAACTTACCAAATTGATAAGCCACGTTAACATATAATATTTTTTTTTCAAATACTTTCCAAGGCACTCCACCTTTAAAATATTACTAAAAGGAATTTTTTTAATTTTTTTTAAACAAGTCTACGTTTTTTCTTCTTTGCCATTGCACATATGACTATTTCATCTAAAATATAATAGTAAATCTAGTACAAATTAAAAAGATTTACAAATATGACAAAAAACTTTATCAACATATCTCAATATCATATGTGTATCAACGAATGTCACTAATAGACATTTATCAGTGATTGCTACTGATAGACCAGTATTAACAATTGTCACTTATAGATCTCTATCAATGATTGTATATTAGTGATAGACATATATCACTGATAGAAGTAAAAATAATAGTTTATCATTAATTGAAGTAAAAATGGTCTATCAGTGAATAAAATTTGTCTATCATTGATTGAAGTAAAACTGGTCTATTAGTGATAGATATTTATCATTAACAAACATAAAATTGGTCTATCAGCGATACATATCAATCAATGATATCACTGATAGATCACATCTATCAGTGATATATGAAATTGTCATATTTGTCATATTTACAAATTATTTTTTTATGTGACATACTTGCAAATGTGACAATCAATTTTGTCATTCATTATAAAACATAATATGTAAAGCCAGGATTTAAAAATGATTTTTCCCTTTTTTTAATATTCAATTTTATGCCTTCTTTTTTCTCGTAGTTTCCAATTTACACCTCATGAATTAATAGTTTTCAAGTATATCTCAATCATTGAGTAACATGTTAATGTTACTTAACATAAATCAATTGTAGAATTTTAACCATGACTAACCAAACTAAGCATAATTCAACTGGTTAAGACATATATCTTCAAATGTTGTGGGTTCAAATTCCCACTTCTACATATCATTGAAACTTGTAAAATATTAAGGTTGAAATGTGAAAGTAATACATGTTTTAGGAACAATTTTTTGGTAAGTAGTAAGAACAAATAATAATTACTTCTAGCCTTGTGGGTACGCACAATTTAAAATAATCCCAAGTGGACCTTGAGTGTATATGCTAGTGCTTTTTAAGGACCTAGTAATTTAGTTATTAAGTGAAGGCTATTAAGTAGGTCGAGGTGACTTGTATCCCAACACATGTAATAGAATTTATGTGATAAAGGCTCAAGGTCACGTAAGAGAAACACTAGATTTTGTCTACTTATATGGTAAAAAGACATACTACCCAAAATATAGAGGTTGGAGATGAGATTAGTAAAATGTTGGATGATTTGACAAATGAGAGTGATAGCACTCTAAAAAGTGCTATTTTAGTGCCTAAATTATAGAAGTTTTGTGGGATTTCATGTGTACTTTGATGAATTTTTTATTGATTTTGTAGGAATCGAGTAGTTTGAGGCAAAAATAAAGATCCGGGTCAATTCGAGTTTAAAAACGGGCCCAAGATAAGCAAAAACAGCTAAGTAACGACAAAATGAGGTCAAATGATTGCAGACCAGAGAGGCAGCATTGAGACTCCATGACTAGGTGTCTCAACGCCCATTTCTACAGAAAAAGGCACGGTATGATGTACAACGCCTCAACGCTGTTCATGGGCGTCTTTACGCTGTTGAACAAGCTGCAAAGGCGCCCCATGTGAACGCACAGGCGTTTGCCCACTGCCTATCCATACGCTCCCATACGTGCGCTCCACTGCCCATCAGTATGCCCCTCGGTGCATGCCTCAGTCGCCCATGTGCGCTCATGCGCACGCCTCCTCTGCCCAACACGCGCACCCTACTCACTCTACTGCACGTGGGCAATGTCTCGACGTTGGCTGATTTTTGACCGCTCAGCCCAAAATGTCTGTTTTGATTATTTTCCTTAGGACCAGAGTCAAGACGATGTTTCTAGCGTCTCGACGCTGTTGGCAGACCAGTATAAATGTGATTTTTCTCAATTAGGGATGGGGGAGGTGATTTCTGGTGTGATTTTCGAGGGCTTTTGACAGAAATTATTGAGGTTCCTTGTTTTGGAAGGTTAGGAAGGTCTCAAGGTGCTCAGGATCAGATTTTCTCACCTCGAGAAGCATGCTCACTGTAGAAACGACGTAGATTTCACTTGAGAGTCTTCTTCTCCTTTTCCTTTTCAATTTCCTTGTTTTTTTGTTGAATTTTCTAGGCTGAAATCATAATGTACAGTAGCTAATTTAGTTAAGTTTTAGGGTGTTGGGATTTTAAAGACCCATTAAATGTGTTGATTTAGTATTGAATGCATTAATGTTCTACTTGTCTTTCATTTTCCAGCTTTATTAACTTGCAATTAAGTGGCCATTATTTGTTAAGTACTAACATTTATTATCTTACTTGAGAGAGAGGGTGATAAATTAGGCCTTGAATTTTGAACACGAATTCTTTTATGCACGAGAGTGATTGGGGATTGCGTGAGGTCGTTGACGAATATTTTATTTTCCAATTGTTAGTCTAATTGCAAGAAATTGAATTAGGCTAGTTAATTGAATGTGGTTGAGCTCGAGAGAGGAAACTCAAACTAATGAAATTCTAGATTTAGGCAAAAAAAAAAGTAAAGAAAATGCATTCCAATAATTAATTGACTATTTATTTAGGTCGATAAACACACCAACACCCTAGAACTATCTTTGCCTTGATTTTTATTCACCAATTATCGAGCTTTCTTTATTGCTTTCTTGAATTCTAGTGTTGTTGCATGACCTTCGGATCCCTAGATAAAATTAAAAGAATTAATTGTTAATTAGGAAAATTAAATATCACGATTCCCCGAGGACGATACGCGGTCTTGTAAGCCGTATTACTACGATTGACCCATACACTTGCGGTGACGCATTGTTGGTGCGATCAGAGAGATATACTGAAAATCGTGGTCAAAGGCAATTACTCAAAGAAGTCCTTCCCAATGATACCAAAGTTCTAGACTCTCATTATAGTACAAAGAAACTGTTGTGTGACGTGGGTTTAGGATATGAATGCATACACGCTTGTAAGAATGATTGTATTTTATTTTGGAAAGAAAATGAGCAAACAGATACTTGTTCACAATGCAATGAATCTCGTTACAAAATGAACAACAATAAAAAAAAGTACCACACAAAATATTGAAGTATTTTCCATTGAAATCGAGACTGCAAAGATCATTTCAGTCGAAACAGACAATAAGAGAAATGAAATGGCATAAGAAAAAGAGATTAAACATAGAAAAAGTTTTGAGACATCCACCAAATTGTTTGGCCTAGAAAGATTTTGATAGAAAGTATGATTGGTTTGTAGAAGATCCTAGAAATGTAAGATTAGCATTGGCTACTGATGAATTCAATCCATTCGGCAACATGAGCATGTCATACAGTATGTGGCCAGTAATATCAATTCTATATAATTTACTACCTTGGAAATGTATGAAAGAAACATTTTTTTTTTCATGTCGTTACTCATGCTAGGTTCAAAATCTCCTAGAAATGACATAGATATCTATTTTCAATTATTGATAGATGAACTAAATGATTTGTGGAGTATTGGCATTGAGACATATGGTGGGATTGGTATGATACAAATCTGAAGAAGAATCGTATTCGTCAAAATTAGAATTCTACTAACATTAGATACATGATACTTATGGTATCTTGACGAACCATTTATACCCATATCTCAAGCACAAGTATTATATGTTGATGATCTACAGTTATGTAATGGATGAAAAGTAGTTCAAAGAATTCAACATAAATATTTATGGGACATGCCTGAAATAAAAGAAGTTGATATACATGAAGTAGATATAAATTAATAATGTGTAGTAGAAGAAGTAGATATCAAAACATAAACATCGCATAGAGCAGATATACACCCAAAATGTAGTTTCTAATAGGAATATAAGATTGAGATAATCCTAAATTTTGATGATGAAGAAGAAATAGAGGAAGATGATGAACATGAAGAAGAAGATGCAAATGAGGAAGAAACAATATTAGAAGAAAGCGATAACTTTGATATGATTTACATTGTTTCCACATTTATAATGTAATTTATGGTAGATTTATTAAAATGTTTGATTTTGTATTTTACAGGAATAATGTTGTCAGGTAGTGAAGATGATGGCAATAACAATGGAGAAAGAAGAGATCGTGGTGAATCTCGTGGAGTTGCACTGAATTATACAGGCCATAGGGACAATCAACATTATGTGGACTCCCGAGGAAGTCAAACCAATTAGAGATGTTGCAACACTATTTAACAGTGAGACAAGCTTTTTGGCGAGAAAATTTATCCTCATTCGTTATTCGAAACAAAAAGAAATTACAAACGAGATTTATAATAACATAAAATCGAACTTCTGCTGGTAAGTCATGTTTTTTCTTTTTATTTATTGTAAGGTCAATGTAATATTAACTAGAGTTATAATATTATTTGTTTTCTTATGTAGAATAAATTTGATTTTGATACCTCTCAGCAGTATATAACGAAATATATCAAGTATGAGGCAGGTGTATTCGATATAAGGATTACATAGCGTTTTTATATCGACATTATCGACAATATGTTAATCCAACAGATGTTGGGCGACATCTGCATATAAACACATAACACCTCTTGATTGGAACATGTTATATGATAAATGGGAGACTCTGTATGGAAGGTAAATTTAATGTAATTTGATATTGATAATATTTTTATGATAGTTTTTAACTATGTACTTTTTGTAAAATAAGTCTGCAAAAAATAACGAGGTGTGAAGTAAACTTTCATTCAATCATTCAGAATAAAATCTTTTTCATCACATCAGGAAAATAAGGTACGCAAATATAATTTATTAGTAGTATATTTGGTTTATTTTGTTTCTGACTATTTTTAAACTAGATTACATATTGAAATAGAAAAAAGAAAATGAGAATTGTTTAACCTCTATTGAGATATTCTACCAAACACATTGTACTGTTGCAAAGGGTTGGAGTTGATGAAGTCTTATAGATAGCATACGTAAGTATTCTTTAATGGTTTAATAAAGTAATTGGTATTGATTGTATGTATAGTAACCACTATATATTTTTTTTGTAAGAAAATATGTTGATCATGAAATAAGTAGAACATGATGAAGGATGCATCAAAGACTGAAGAAGAAATTTTGATTGATGTTCTGGGAAGAGTCATCATACTTTAAAGGAATGAGATATGAACCAAAACCATCACGACGTATACAAGAATCGATACAATGTTCCCAAGCATATGTTCAAACACTAGATGCTCGCCTTACAAAAACGAAAGCTTAAGCTATAGAGGCCAACAGAAAGTTGGAGGAGGCGTGTGCAAAAGTGTGTGCTGAAGTCAACAGACAATGAATGAGCAAATGGCAAGAACACAAGAATTATTGGATAACCAATGCCAGAAGCTTGAGAAACGATTCAACAATATCAATGATATCCTTGAAAGATTTACTGTAGTAGGACGTTCGTCACATCATAAGGTATTTTTTAGTAATTTGATTGACATTTAACATATTTAGTTTCTGAGATGTGTTCTAATTTAGTTTTGTGGAGAGGTGTGGTTAAAGGTGATTTAAGTTCAGTTAGATATTTAGGTTTTGAGATTTGTTCTGAATTGATTTGGTTGATACTGTTGTGTTTTGACTTAAATTGGGGAATTGTTTTTGAAGTTTGATTGAGAATTCCATTATATATTTTGTTTTTTGAGATAAGTTCTAAATTAACTTGGTTGATGTTGTATTTTGATTTAAATTCGAAAATTTTCTCCTGAAGTTTGGTTCATTCTGCTGCGTACTATATTTTTTAGATTATGTTTTTAGATTGGTGTTTTATGATTTTCGGGAGGGGGAAAGGTTTAAAGTTGACTTGTTTTGAATTAGAATGTTATGATTGATGTTATGGTTTTTGTTTTGTAACGACTCGACTTTCTAAGACTCAATTTCCTAAGATCGTCACAATCATGCATGCTTAAAACGATGAAATGACTCGAGGTTAGTATTTAGAAATTTAATTTATTTTTAAAGTAGTCAAAGCAATTGAGAATTATTAAATATAATTTACTGGGATCCCAATTTAAAATAAATAATATAAAAATTCTTAAAGGATTAATAAGAATACTAACAACCATAAAGGTCCAATAATACAAAATAAATAGTCCAACAATAGTTTAAACACTAAAAATAAAACAATTAAAGTACGGAAGACTATGTGACTCGACCATGACATCTTCACAATCAATCCTCATCAACTATCTAGTACGCTCTTGCAATTTCCTGAAAAAAGTTTAAAGAAAAGGTTGAGTATGTAAAACACATACCCAGTAATCAACCCAACCCACAGTTAAACATGCAAACACATGCAATCATACAATGATCATGAGGGACCTACTTTAGTAGAGTTTTCGGTCTAGGCTAGCAGCCTAATTCTTATGACATGTCATTAACGATCCTCTTAGTGGCTGGCACTCACTTCCTTACTATTGCCACCTCTGGAGTACTAGTGTGAGTTCTTCTCAACAAGCCCTACTACTAACTAATGATAGATGACGCTCAATCAGTGTAGCCAGGCCCCCCCAACACCAACCCTATAAATTGGGGGAGGCTGCCAGTCATCAATTCAGTCCGTGCAACACACAACAGTCCATGCATAGGTCCCCATTAAATTACAATCGCATCGAACACATATTCCATTCATGAAATTTACCATATTCTTAAGGCACCCAATATATCCATCAGTCGATGCCTCCAATCAATCAACATGTTTATAATATTATGACATTCAGTCTAATATTTTGATAAAACAAAAAGAACATTAAGATCGTACAAGTCATGCTCATTGTCACCATACAACACGTATTACAAGTCAAATATTTTTATAAGACAATCATCATACAATTTATCCAACCTAGCCTGAAAGCTTATTCGTGAGTAGAGCCACTTACATGATTTCCTAAAAAAAATAATTTCTAAATTAACCCTCACTAGACCGATCTATTCTCCTCAATCGATTTTTCTACATATTCTCCAAAAGTTGATAATGTTAGCGAATACTCTTGAATTTAGGCCTTAATGTTCAATTGGCTAGGATTTTGGAAAGGAATTATACCAAACTTGTTGTACAACACGTAGCACAGCACTGCTCATGCGTCGTTGCACGCTCCACTGCTGGTGAGGATTCTTTTCTTCCTATTTTGCATAGCCCAGTGGGCGATCTATCTAATGGGCTAGGTCACACGTTAATATCCTTCTTCAAAGTCACTCATGTGCCGAAGGAAGCTCAAAAGAAATCGATTTTTTTTAACCTTGTGCAATTGTACTATAGTTAATGAGAATTAATGGAAAAATAATTTCATTTTCTCCCACTATTTAATTGTGAACAATTCAATAGTAATGTGTGTAT
>JAOANK020000092.1:3115107-3126486 GCA_026257165.2 Telfairia occidentalis | reverse complement strand
CTCTTTTATTTGAGAGGTGAGAGGGAGTGTGTTTGGATTTTATACTTTTTTTTTTTGTTTTACTTTTCCTTCATATTTATCTTCCATCTCCCAAAAAAGGAGGCTGCCACTATTGAAAGACTCTTTGTTCGCTTTCTTTGGTCGAATTGCAAGGAAAATCTTGATCTCCATCATTTTAAGTGGATTAAGATCAAGAGGCCTCTTATGAAGGGTGGTTTGGGCATCAGAGATTTGAACCACCGCAATAAAGCCCTCTTTGCAAAGTGGGTTCGGAGGTTCCATAATGAAGAGAATGTCCTTTGGCGCCTCCAAGTATGGATCTATTCATTTTGACCTTAAACCTGGACTAAACTCTAGAACTTCCTCCAAAAGCCAATGGACGTTCATGTCCCACCATGATGATCTGATCTATCAGAATATTAGTTGCAAAGTGGGGGATGACAGAAGCACAAGACCCTTTAGCCTCAGTTTATCCCCTGATCTTCACTCTTACCAATCACAAAGAATCCTTTATAGCCAATTTATGGGACCATGATAATCTCTCATGGAAACCAAACTTCCGCAGGAACCTCGAGGAAAAGATCCTCTAGTGAGCTGACTTTATCATGCTCTCTGCAGCTTTTTGCCCATGTAACTGAGCTCATCATTGGGCTTGGAATCTTGAAAAAAGTGGGCTTTTTCTTCAAGATCCTTATCCCTTCTCCTCAGTGTTGAACAGCCCCAACAGAGCAGTCTCCTTTCCATACATATTTGGAAGGATCCTTGTCCAAAGAAAGTCAAATTCCTCATCTGGGAAATCAGCCAACAGTGCATTAACACACATGACAGACTTCAAAGAAGGTGCCGATGGATCTCGATTTCTCCAAAATTATTGTCCTTTGTAAAAATAGGAATGAATCAGCTACTCCCCTCATCTATTTGGCGCCATTTCACTGCTGACTTCATTTGGTCCACGATCCCCCAGCATCTAGGAGTGACTGGCGGCTTATGGTTTTTGCAAACTACCCTTATAAGATTTTGTGGATGATTATCAACTGAGCTATCCTTTCAGCTTATGGAATGAGCAAAATGCCCATATTTTTCATGGAAAAGAATGAAGCAAGGAAGATATTATGGAAACCTCTCTTCTTCATGCTTTATCATGATGCAAATATAGTCTCACTACACTCATGAACAACTAGAAATACATTTTATAATCTTTGGATACTCATCTCTTTTGTAACCATTCATCCTACCAATGAAATTATTTTTTATCCAACCCCCTAAGAGAGAGAGATCAACAGAAATATACTACTAGAAATAATGCGAAAAAGTTTTGGCTTTCAAATAAAATATGATTCGGATAACTGCAATTTAAGGAAAACACACTATAAGACAGAAATACTAACAAACCCCACAGTTTAGGCACTACGTTTCAAAGTTATAGTAACCCGTCACTCACCCTAAATAATGATACAAAAATGATTTTCTTTTTACCACAACATTAACACTAATTAAAGAAATATTACATCGTCACTGCAATTAGAGTGATTAATCGAAACTAAAAAAACATGAATTTAAATAGAGATTACAGTAAAATTTTTACTCAGAGAGGGAGAGAGAAAAGAGCAGGTAATATTAGAACGCATAAACGCAATACCCCAGTATCATACTTTGTAAATATAAACAGTAACAAAGTTTAGTCTTACTGGAACACCGTTGAATCGTTTGTGGGTTTTTTCAGATCATGTATCAGCTGGATGTTGGTCTAAAGAGTCGCCGGCGGATTCGGTTGTTGGGGTTTTAGCCGGCGTCTGTGACCGAAGGGGAGAGAGATCGTTGTTGGGATTTCTGTCGGCGCCGGTGACAGAGGATGAGAGAGAGAAACGAGCCTCGACGGAAAACGAGAAAGAGAAAGACCGTGTCTGTTGCTGCCAGTGACGAAAAACGGCTGAAAAAGGAATGTGGCGCGCGATGAGAGATTCAGAGGTTTAGAGTTTTGACTCCGGTTCGGTTCGGTTTACCTGTCCGAGCGACTACTCACCAAATAGGCAAATCCCCACAGTTCATTTTCGATCCCGGTGTCGGTTTCAGTTTGGTTTTTAAAATCATTTACTTCAGTTCGGCGATTTCTGTTGCTTCAGTAAGACGTCTCTCAGCTACGGTCAGTCCTCATTGTCTTCTTCTTCACAATGTTGTCTTATTTCATGGAATATTGTTCAAATCTTCTCCTCTTTCTTACTGCTGTATAAGTGCAGAAGCGAGGATATCTGAGTTTCCCCGTTGCTTTTTTTTTTTTTTTTTTTTTTGCTTATGATTGGTGTTTGATTATCTTGGGTTCACTGGAAGTGGAACACACAAAACCCTTATTTCATTCGGCTTCCACATGCAGAACCCGAATAAAAGATAGGCTTGTTTTGTTTTGCACTTATAGTTGGAGCTCCCTATTATTTTCATTTGTCCCTATGAAGGAGTAAATTGAAATTGAGAAAGGAATTCAAAGCCCTCTATGTTTATATTTGCCATTGGCATGAATGAAGTGTAACTTTTAAAACGTTAAAGGGTAAATGAAACTAACCATACATTGGGATATATCATATATTTTAGCCATTTAATTACTGCCAATAGGAAAAACTTTTATTATCCATCACTGATGTCTTATTACCTTTCTTTTGATAAGCTTTCTTTCCTATTAATGAAAGTTTATTGTTTCCTACCACACAACAAAGAAAAAATGGTGGCTTGCTGGTTTTTCCCTACATTTTTCTGACTTGATTTTCTCTATTTTTCCATTTTATTTGAAGGTTTCCCTCTATTATTCATGTTTGATTTGCTAAATTGTTTTTTAATTGCTTTCAGATTCCAAATAATGTTGTTCTCTCTGTAAGGAAAATTGTTCTCAGTTTGAAAGAAAATTTGCCCCAGATATAGGTGGTTGTTCTTATTTGTGTGATGCCATTACAATTCCTTCTTTTTTAATATATATATATATATACACACATACATAACTAAATTTTTCTGGTATGTTGTTATTGTAGGTGATAATGCCAAAATTAAGACTTGCACGGTGGATTGTTCATGACATTATTGAGAGATGAACTTTTTTCATAACAACTTCTGTCAAATTTTCTCACATTGGGTTATAGAAATCAAATGAGCCAAAAAACCATCCTCTCTAAAATCATTTGTAAGAAACACCATTTATTGTCTTCTCCATTTCTCAGTTTACCCTCCAGACTTCTAGTTTTTCAAATACACTATGATGTAGCCACCTGCAGTGTTTTTCTCCAATCATATGCCAACCACAAGAATCTCACCAAAGGAAAACAACTACATTCCTTAATGATCACTTCTGGGTTTATTCATTTGCCACCATCCATTACTAGCTTGATCCACATGTACTCTAAATGCAATCAAATGGAACAGGCTGTTTTAGTATTCCATGATCCATATCATGAGCGTAATGTGTTTGCATACAATGCAATGATTGCTGGATTTGTTGCAAATGGGCTTGCTGCACATGGGTTTCAATTTTATAAAAGAATGAGGTCAGTGGGTGTAATGCCTGATAAGTTCACCTTTCCATGTGTAGTTAGAGCTTGTGGTGAGGTCATTGAGGTTAGGAAGATTCATGGTTGTTTATTTAAAATGGGGTTGGAGTTGGATGTGTTTGTTAGCAGTGCTCTTGTTAATACTTACTTGAAGATCAACTTAATGGAGGATGCAGAGAAGGTATTTGAAGAGTTACCAATAAGAGATGTTGTGCTTTGGAATGCAATGATCAATGGTTATGCCCAAATTGGTCACCTCGACAAGGCATTAGAGGTTTTTAGAAAAATGGGTGAAAAAGGGATTTCACCTTGTAAATTTACAACTACTAGCATTTTATCTATTTTTTCTTTGATGGGAGACATCAATAATGGGAGAGCAATTCATGGAATTGTGACAAAAACTGGTTATAGTTCATGTGTCGCTGTTTCAAATGCACTAATTGATATGTATGGGAAATGCAAGCATATTGAAGATGCTTTAGTGACTTTTGAGTTGATGAATGAGAAGGATTTACTTTCATGGAATTCAATTATATCTGCCCATGAGCAGTGTGGTGATCATGATGGTACCTTGAGGCTTTTTGGTAAAATGTTACGTTCTAGGGTTTTTCCTGATGTGGTTACTATCACAGCTGTACTTCCGGCTTGCTCTCACTTGGCTGCCCTCATGCATGGTAGAGAAATTCATGGATATATGATTGTTAATGGATTGGGAAAGGACGAAAACAATGAAGATGCCACTGATATATTATTAAACAATGCCGTTATGGACATGTATGCAAAGTGCGGATGCATGAAAAATGCTCTCGTAGTTTTCGATCTAACGAGAAATAAGGATGTGGCATCCTGGAACATCATGATTATGGGTTATGCCATGCAGGGATACGGTAAGGAGGCATTGGATATGTTTCTTCATATGTGTGAAGCCCAAATTAAGCCAGATGCTGTCACATTTGTTGGAGTTTTATCAGCGTGTAGTCATGCAGGCTTTGTACATCAAGGACGGTTGTTATTGGCCCGAATGGAACTTGAATTTGGTGTGGTTCCCACTATTGAGCATTATACATGTATAATTGACATGCTTGGTCGAGCTGGACATTTGGGGGAAGCTTATGAGCTCGCTCAAAGAATACCTCTTCAAGGCAACCTTGTTTTGTGGATGGCTTTATTGGGAGCATGCCGACTTCATGGGAATGTGGATTTGGGAAATGTTGTTGGACGAAAGATAATGCAACTTGAACCTCAGCATTGTGGTAGTGGTAGTTATATATTGATGTCCACTATGTATGGAGTTGTAGGTCGATATGAAGAAGCATTGGAAGTTAGACAAACAATGAAGGAACAAAACGTTAAGAAGACACCAGGTTGTAGCTGGATTGAACTCAAGGATGGGCTACATATTTTTAGCATGGGAGATAGAACACATTCTGAATTGAATGCGTTGAATGATTGCCTTTGTGGCATTGGATACCTTCCAGATGAAGTTATGTATTCGTCTTAAGATATGGTAGTGTTGGCAATTGCATTTCTGAAAACCCATTGCCGAATTGACGGTAAACTGAGATCTTAACTTCAAAAGACATCTTAAGGAGAAGGAAAGTGATGAATGGCCTTCTCTAACACACTTGCTTACAGAAGTCACTCTCACCGCTAGAAAGGATGATTGGCTATGGCCTTTGGGTCCATAGGGCACTTTTAAAGTTCATTCTCTCTATTACGAGCCTATAAGTCTCAGTAAGGTTGTGGATATCCCGTCTACAAAAAGCATATGGAAGAAAATATTCTAAGAAGATCAAATTTTTTTATGGGAACTTAATCATGGAGGCATCAATACACATGAGGTGATCCAAAAATGATGGTGGAATCGCTCCTTGTTGCCCAACTGGTGTGTCCCGTGCAGAAATAGTAAGGGAAGTCCAAGAACACCTCTTTGTTACATGCAATTTCGCCCATGATTTTCGGTGCACCATCCTAATGGCTTTTAAATGGTCAATGGTTCTCCCAAATGATATTTGGAGACCTTTGACCGTCCATCTTTTCAAGAAGGAAAGGAAATATTTATGGCTAAACTCATTTGGATAGGGAACAACCACATCTTCAACAACTCATCCACAAATTTTGATAGATTCATGAATTATGCTGTTACAGTGGCTCTTTCTTTATTTAAATTTGATTCCTCCTTCACCGAGCGTAGTCTGGAGAGCTTTTTTGTAATATCTTTGATGGAAACTCTTATATATTTTGTTATATTCCATATCATCAACAAAATATTTATTTCCTTTGGAAGGAAAAAAAAGAGAGAGAGAATTTACTGTTAGTTGACAACTTGATTCATGAATTTTGACTGATGTGCACTAATGTGTTTCTCCAGCCATCTTTTGGTGAAGCATCTAGCTAAACTCAAGTATTACAAAGAAGTCTTAACATTTCTTGATGTTATAAGCAACAGATTCTTCATTCAACTTTCTAGTCTTGAGGCTTAAGGGTTCAGGTTCCAGTGCCTCTTTGTCGTTGCTACTGGAATGTGCTACGAATGTATTTTATTACCTTTCCCCCTTATTGAGACTCATTGTTATCACTTAAAAAAATTGATGGTTTATTTGGTAACTATGACAGATGAACTTCTGCATGTCACATATCAGTCCACTTTTTTTTTTCTGTTCTTTAAATCCTCCCTTTGCTTTTTGGTGTTTGTGGTTACTGTGTCCAGATTCAATTTCTAAGCTGGGTTCATTTTAAACATTGTGCTAGGTTGGATCATTATAAAGAAAGGACAACAATTGCTGGCCCATAGGACAGATACCTTCGACTTTTTGGTCAGAGGTATATACTTTAATAAGTTATTACGGGTGACTTTTCTGTTTATTTACTCTTGTTTATAGCATTGCCTTCGCGGTTCAGTGAAAATGGTTGGCAGAATGACTCCTCCATAATTTGTCCAATGTACTTGAAGAGCTTGACCATTCCCAGAATAGTTATCATAATCACTTTCAAAGAAAACTAAGAATTTTTTCTAAACATGATTGGAATTCGGGGAATAAGATTGAGCATAGAGATTCTTATAGAACTTCTGTTCTTGGATTTTAAATCCCGCTTACCGCGCTTGGATTCACGGACTTCGAAGCCAATTGGCATCCTCTTTTTAAATTATCTCAATTGGGAATCTTGCTTGAGATTACAAGTTCAGACCTTTTAACAGTAGAATAATAAGAAGTTGACAAAGAAATAGAATTAAGCGATGTATGGCCAAAAAAAAAGAAAGAAGAGGATATAAGTTTATATATTTAGTGCTTTGGACCTTGGGAAACTAAATAGAGTGCCTTTCTATAAGCTCCCCAAGGATTTATACCATTGTAAGTATTTCACTAATTCAATGTAAACGTCTTTGTTTATGCATCCAAACGAGAGAAAAAAAGGGAATCGCTAGAATCTATGCTTAAACATTTTCTGTTGTGCTCTTGGAGATGTAAACTCTAGGACTAATTTGTTGTTTGAAGTGGTTCATAGCCCAACAGGGAGACTATGGTTTAGCCTAAACATCCCAGGCAAGTACGAGATTTAATAACGTCGTATAAGAAGTCTGTCATCATATCATATCAGACAATATAACTTATGACACTTTACTATATTCTACAACTACAATACGATCTATCATTCTGTTCTGTATCTTAGCAAGTCAAAATTTAGTTGTTATTGATAACTATCTTCGAGTGGAGTGTGATTGACATGCATGAGCTTATCGACTACCTATAATTACTGACATTCGTAACACATTTTTATGTTGTTAGGATAAAGAAGAAGTGAAAGTACACTCTCTATGATATCGAAACTCCTTGACACTCAAGATTAAAATCGACTGGAGTATTGGGGGTGTTTGGCAGACACCACTGTAGTGTCCGGCACTCTGATTATTGTCAGTAATTTTATGTGGGGTGTCATTTTGTATGGTTTTATCCACGAGTGATAACATCACATGTTGACTTCGAGAAAATATTATGCTCTTTATGACTGTGTTTGGTACAAACATTTATTGGATATATGATGCAATCATTTATAGGCAAATTCGAAAACTGGGATCTGATTTGACTGAAAAGTAAAACTTTTTGTCTAGAAAACTCTTTGATTTATAATTGCAATGTACTTTGTAATGAATGGAATTATATTAACTAAAGTTTACCACGAGAGATCGGTATTTTTAGCCTAAGGAGATTCACTTGTTTGTTGTTCATTATTATGATTGATTTTCTAGTAATTAGAGTATCGAGATGTTAGGAAGAGTACCATTACATATAGAGTATGTTGGAGAGTGATTTTTAGTATGATTAAAAAAAGATTTTCATATTTAACGGTCATTAAATAATTCTATCAAAACTAACAAATCTCAACCAAAAAGAATTTAGTTCTAATGTTGGTTTTACGTCTAAATCTCATAAATTTTATACAAAACATATGTTTTATTATTTGAACTAACCATTAAAAAAATATTAAAAAAAAAAAAAAATTGCCTCACTTCTTAAAGTTTAGAGTGAAGATTACAATATTTATTAAAGTTTAAAGTGTAATTCGATGAAATTGAAAGTTTAGGTAAAAAATTGATTCAATTTTTTTTTTAAGAATTCAACGATGGCAGAGTTTGAGGATTGAACCATCAATATTTGTGATGATAGTAAATATCTTATCTACTAAGTTATGCTCAAATTGACAATGCACTTGTCGTGTAGAGTTAAAATTGATCTTTTACCCTTCATCTTTTCATAATTACACATGTTTCATATTGATTGCTCATCTTAAATGAACTTTTGAGGATAAATGGATTGTTTCTTGATAATAACTTTCCAATTTACTCTCTATTTTTATAATAGCTTGCTCTAAATAAAAAACTTTTTTTTTTAATTCAATAATATGTGGGAGTAAAGATTTAAATCTTTGACCTTTGGCAGATGATATTAAAGATAACAGATCCCCGTTTTTTTAGTATCTAGACTTAATAGAATTTAAAGGTAAGCATCATTTTTTTTATGTAGTATCATGACATGAAAGCATATAAAAATGGAAAAAGAAAATCTTTGAGAATCGTAGTGCTCGTGTCATGCCACGACAATACATTACAAATGTAAAAACAATGTGCATTTTGAGGTTAGATAAAAAAAAATAAAAAACTGTTCTGTGTCTTAGATTAGGTCTTGAAAAAAAAATTGTCATTTGGGTTAAATTACAAGTTAATTCTTAAAATTTTTAGGTTTGTATCAAATAAGTCATTGGATTTAAAAAGTGTCAAATAAGCCTATGAACATTTCATTTTGTATCTAATAATCTTTATAGTTTCAATTTAGGATAAAGACAGACGTGTAGAACAAGGCTAAAACGATTGCTTTCTTTATTAGCTGGAGTGGGCAATTTATATAATATAGCCAAGGTGTAAAAGTTAGAGAAATTCAAGTAGGTGTTCTTTTTTATCTCTCCTTTTTAAAAACTGACTAAACTACTTTGGATAATGAAAAATGACCATTTTATTTTTTCAACTGTTTAATATTTTTATGGTTTGACCATTTTACCCTTTTTATTCAGTTATCTCTTTTGAATTCAAAATAAAATTTGTTCATCTCTCTCCTAAATTTTAACCATTTCTTATTTTTGTTATATTCTTTGATTTTGTCTTTTTGATTTTTTGATTTTCTACTTGATTTTATCTTCTTTTCTAGATTCTTTTTTTCAACTGAATAATTATTTATTTATTCGTCTTCTTTAAAAAGTCTCCATTCATTCCACAACATTTTGATTTCCAAAAGACAAAGATAGAATGATTTCTTCTACTTCTCCGGAAAAGTCGTTGACTCTCATGCATCTCTACCTTTGGACATGCATCTCTACACATGAGGTACAATAGTATGAAACATGATTTTTGTAGCTTTTTCTTATTCCTTTACTTCTCAATGACAAGCATTCTTCTTCCTTTACTTCTCACGACACACCATCTCCACATTTAGAATACATGACATGATTTTTGCTATTAATTTTTCGTATGCAAAAGAGAGAAATAATGTGGCATCGGTGACAAATTTTTCTTAGGCAAAAGAGGAAGATAACATGGCAAGCACCCAATACCAAAATGTATCTTGAGTATTTAGAGATAAGTGTAGGGAGTAGTATTTCTGATTCCAATAGTCTTGTATTTATGGTATAATAGAGAGTATTTAGAGTATTTAGAGATAAACAAGAGGATTTAGTGAGGATTTAGAGATTACTTTTGGACAATTTAAAATTGTTGCTATATTGTTTAGAGTATTTTGAGAGAGTATTTAGAGAGTATTTAGAGAGTACTTTTCGAAATTTAAAATTGTTACTATATCATTTAGAGTATTTAGAGTTAAACAAAGAGTATTTAGTGATAGCAACAGTGAGTATTTTTTGAACTTAAAATTGTCTTATAGTTGCAACCTAAAAAGTACTCTTTTTTAAAAAAAAAATTTGGAATAGTATAAAGTATTTAGAGAGTATTTCTATTTTTATATCTTCAACTTAAAGCACGTTATTCCAGTTAGTAGATAGTATTTTATTTGGAATAGAAATTAGATAATATTTTTAAATTTTAAATTTTTAATATATTACTTTTGATTTAAATTTCTATCATATTTGATTTTTTTTCAGTTTGATTTCTTAAATTATAGATTTGTTTAAGTTTTTCTTGACTATATTTTTTTGTATTCCTAAATTATTGGTAGTTTGTTAGAATATAATTCTCCTATCAAAACGAGTTGGGATAAAATCTTTGTAATTTTGTACCAAAAAAATTAAACGAAATACTCCTATTTTTAAGTTGGTTAAGTAAATCGTTTAGCCATTTTTTAAAATTGACAATTTTAAATGGCCATATATGTTGTTATCCCTAAAAGTTAACCTAAACCTATTATAGCGTACAAAGATAGAAGCCCAAAGAATAGGCCCAATTGAGAGAGATCAAATAATTATGATAAACTGACCCACATGATAAAGGGCCCAAGGAATAAGAGGAAATAAAAAAAAGCCTCAACAGTCTTCTTCTTATGGTACAAAGATAGCATTTGTTTTAACTCCCCCACTCAAACGCAGGGGGATTGGTAAGACTCCAAGTTTGGAGCTCATGGTGCTGAATTTTCTTTTAGAGGGGGTTTTCGTCGGGCCATCAACCAATTGTTTCCCTGTAGGTACGTATCTTGTCTCAATTTGCTTCTCCATTACCTTGTATCTTACAAAATGTAAATCAATTTTTACATGTTTACTTTTCAAGTGTAGAACGAGATTCACAGCTAGCGATATTGCACTGGTGTTATCACACCAAATTATTGGTGTTGATGGTCGAAGGCATCACAATTTCCTTCAGAAGTGACTAAACCTAGCTTAGTTCAACAGCTGCATGCGCTAATGATCAATATTCTGCCTCAATGCTCGATTGAGCTACCACTCTCTGTTTTCTAGAAGCCCAAAACACTAAAGAGTTTTCAAAGAAGATGAGATATGTTGAGATGGATCGTATGTCATCTGGGTTGCACACCCAATCGATGTTGGAGAAGGCTGTTACATGTAAGTCATTCAACGGCCTTAGAAATAAACCATGATTCTTTGTTCCTTGAAGATATCTCATTACTTTACTGCTTTCCAATGGACATCAGTTGGTTGTTGCATAAATTGGCTTAATTATTAGTAATGAAGTCAATTTCTGGCTGGATATGTGATAGATATTGTAGAGCTTTGATAGCCCTTTGATATAAGGTAGGATTTTCCATAGGTTGTCCGTCATAAGTTGAAAGAGGCCTCCATGTTACAGTAAGGGTTCCACATGGCTTCACATGGTTCAAATTTAATCTTCTCA
>JAOANK020000092.1:3104202-3115007 GCA_026257165.2 Telfairia occidentalis | reverse complement strand
TTTATTGAATGATATCAATAACAACTTTATTGACATGTTTACAAGCCATTCGAGTTTTAGGACATACATACCCAACAGAGAAAACTCTGGATATGATTGATAATATAATTAGTGAAGAATGTGAAATACCTAAAGATAATAATGAGATTTCAATAAGCTATGTCATGACAAGAAAAAGATGGAACCGAACTAATGTAGTTATTGATAACATTTTTGCGTATAATGTTGCTCTTGATATTATATCTGAAAATGAGGATTCTTAACCAAAATTTGTTGAAGAATGTCGACATTGAAAAGATTGGCTTTAGTGGAAATAAGAAATTGAGTTAGAATTAAACTCACTTTCAAAACGTCAAGTTTTTGGACCAGTAGTCCAAACACCAGAAGATATCAAGCATATGGGATATAAATGGGTATTTGTAAGAAAAAAAATGAAAACAATGAGGCCAAAAGATATAAACCAAAACTAGTTGCACAAGGTTTTTCACAAAGACCTGACATTGATTACGAGGAGACATATTCTCCGGAGGTGGATGCAATTACATTAAGATATTTAATTAGTCTAAGATATTAGTCTGGACATGCATCTTATAGATGTAGTCACAACATATTTATATGGATCTCTTGATAGACATTTATATGAGAATCCCAAAAGGATTTAAGATACCTGAAATATATAAATCAAATTCTCGAGAATTGTATTCAATAAAGTTACAGAGATCACCATATAAATTGAAACAATCAGCACGAATGTGGTACAATTGCATGAGTAGTTATTTGTTGAAAGACGGATATCAAAATAATTCAATCTGTCCACGTATTTTTATAAAGAAATCATAGTAAGGATTTACTATTATAACTGTATATGTTGATGATTTATATAATTGGAACGTTTGAAGAGCTTTCAAAGGAAATAAAATATCTTAAGAAAGAACTCGAGATGAAAGATCTCGGAAAAACAAAAGTTTGCATTTGCTTGCAAATTGAACATTTAGCAAATTAGATATTTGTTCATCAGTCAACTTATACATAAATTTTTTAAAAAAGGTTCTATATGGATAAAGCACATTCATTGAACATTCCAATGGAAGTTTGTTCACTAGATGTAAAGAAAGACATATTTCGACCTCAAAATGATAATGAAGAACTTATTGGTCATAAAGTACCATATCTTAGTGCATTTGGTGCACTTATATAACTTGCTAATAATACAAAACAAGATATTGCATTTTCAGTAAATTTATTAGCTAGATATAGTTCTTCTCCAACAAAAAGACATTGGAATGAAATTAAACGTATAATCTGTTATCTCTGAGGAACAATTGATACAAGTTTGTTTTATTCAAATAAATCAAATTTTAATCTAGTTGGTTATGCAGATTCTAGATATTTATCTGATCCACACAAAACTAGATCTGAGATAGTTTATTTATTCACATGTGGATGAGCTCCTATATTATGCTGAAATTCTTGCAATTCATGAGGCTAGTCGAGAATGTGTATGGCTAAGATCAATAACTCAGTACATTCGTGAAACATGTGGTTTGTCTTCTAGTAAAAATCTTCCAACAATATTATACGAAAATAGCACATGATGTATAGCCCAAATTAAAGGAGGATATATTAAAGAAGAATGAACAAAGCATACCTCACTAAAGCTTTTCTACATTCACGATCTTGAAGAAAATGACAACAGCACTGTACAACAAATTTGTTCGAAGGATAACTTGGCAAACTTATTTACAAAGGCATTACCTATCGCAACTTTTGAAAAATTGGTGCACAACATTGGAATGCAGCGACTCAAAGATCTCAAGTGACGTTTCCATGAGGGGAAGCAAATATATTGTATTCTTTTAGGTTTATTAGATTATATGAAATATTTACTCTTTTTCCCTTATTACGATTTTTTTCTCATTGGGTATTCTCCTAGTAAGGTTTTAACGAGACATATTTCATATATAATGGGCATCTAAGGGGAGTGTTATAAATATTATAATAAAATAGATGCCCACACTTAGTGTCTTTAATAAACCAAATGTCTTATCTCCCATCACCCCATGTGTCTAAAGACTATATGTTCTTAGTGTTCAAATAATTCCACATCCTTGTTGCCAAATTGCCTATAAATCGTGGTAAATTTTGTGGATTTTGTATAT
Organism: Telfairia occidentalis; assembly: GCA_026257165.2. Taxonomy (NCBI): domain Eukaryota; kingdom Viridiplantae; phylum Streptophyta; class Magnoliopsida; order Cucurbitales; family Cucurbitaceae; genus Telfairia; species Telfairia occidentalis. The sequence goes on along the minus strand of JAOANK020000092.1, from coordinate 3,112,848 downwards.
GAGTAATTTAATGAGGAAAAATCAAGAAGAAATATCTAATTTCCACAATTTCTATTTTATTTTCTAAATATTATATATTTATTTTTAATATTATAATTTCTTGGTATTCGTGTTCTTGTAGTGCCACGCTTTACTCTTCCATTTCACAACATTTCCTACCAATTAAAAGTTTGTCCTTAATTAACAATAATAATAAATGAATATAATTAAAAAAGTGAGTGGAAATGAAAACTTTTTTTTTCTTTAATTATAACTAGTCTGTAATACGTGCGATTCTTGTGAAATTGTAGTTTTATTTTGCTATATAAAATATTAAAGTTTAATGATTTTAATACATTGATCTATTAAAATATTTATATACTTTAGTTTTATATTATGATAATTTTAATGCAGTTTTTATCACCACATTTATAAATTACTAGTCTGTAACATGTACCATGCACGTGAAATTGTAGTTTTAATTTCTACATCTAATTATATAATTATAAAGTCATTTTTTAAAAAGAAAAACAATAAATTAGTAAAAGAACTTAAATTAATTTTAATGTATATGATGATATATAATATAATTTTAAAAATTTTATACTAATTGTTATCATGGCAAACTATACTGACTTCAATTAATGGTATATCATCATCAAGTTTCCTTATTTGCATATTCTCTAAAATAGCAAAATATCAACATTACATCAAAATTATTTTAAAAAATTACATCAAAAGAAAAATTAAAGATGAATATTAGATTAAACAATCAAACAAAAATTATGAGGCAAAGAAAAATAATGAATAAGAGGAGAAAAGCAAACCTAAAAGGAGAGAAGATTAAAATGTTAGTTAAAAAAAAAGTTGAAGATAGCCTTTTTTTTTTTTCTTTTTCAAATGAGCTATATTTATATAGCTATAGGAGATAAAGAATTACAAAAATTTTGGAATTTATTTATTGGAAATAATTAATTAAGATAGACTCAAAAAAAAATTTTAGAATTAATTTACTTAAACAAAAAGACAAAACTTTTCATATTTTACTTTTGCCATATTTTATTTAAAAAAAGCATAAAACAATAACAAAGTTTAATCTATGTCAATAAAAAAGTTCAATATTTAGATCCATTAAGTACCTAAGAACTTAAAACATACTCTTATTGACTTCAATTAGCAGTATATCATCTTCGAGCTCCCTCATTTTCATGTTGTTTGAAATTACAAAATATCAACATTACATCAAAATAAAAGATAAAGATGAAAGTTAGATTAAGTAATCAAACAAAAATTATAAAACAAAGAAAAAGAATGAATAAAAGATAGACTCATTTAAATTTTTAGAATTAAAATTTATAAAAACAAAGAGACAAAATTTTTCACATTCTACTTATCTCCAAGACTACTTTTCATATTCTAACTCTATGCATGTTATATTCTTAAAAAAAAAAAGAAAAAAAAGAGAAAGTGGAAGAGTTTTGAATCCAATTAAGTGAAATTTGAAGAGATAAGATATAGTATTTTTAAGAGATAGAAAAGTGAAATTTGGAGGGATGAGATGAAAGTATTGAGAGAGAAAATAAAATTAAAAAAGAAAAACAAAAAAGTGAGTTGAGTGAGAGGGGTAAAATGGGAAGAGAGAGTTTATCTATATAGCTCATTTTATATATGGTATAGAAGTATGTATATTTGTTCTCTTAAAATAAAATTTATAAACGGTTATATTGAAATGCTAAACGGCTTTTCAATTTTAAAGAATAAATGCATCTATTATCACTTAAAAATCTAAACTAAAAAATATAATTTATTTACGTCAGTTATAATTATTGACTATTTTATAATATGTAAATAAGAAAAAAAATCTTTAATATTCTAATTTATAAGAATTTATATTTAAAATTAAATGTGTCATTTATTAATTATTCACAAACTTTTAATATTCAAGCTTTTCATATTTGTATTAAAAAAATTTTCATGTTCATGATTTTTCAAAACTTTTGATATTATGTAATTAAATATAATAGTTTTTAATTTTAATATATTTAGATAAACAAAAAAAAATCATATTCGAATCTACTAGATTTTATGATTGCAAAATAAAAATAATAATTTAAAAAATAAATATAAATGAAATAAAAAAGAGAGAGACAAAATGGGGAAACAGTATTTTCCCCTAGCCCCATATATATATATTTTTTTTGAGTTTATCATGAAGTGGAGGGATTCAAACTCATGACCTCTCAGTTAAAAAATATGTCTTTAACTAGTTGAACAATGCTCGATTTGGTTCCTAGCCTCATTTATATATTATAAATTTTAACTTTTTATATATATATTTTGGAGAAAGAACCGTTTTTCTTTTTTCAATATTAATTATTACAATTCAAACTAGTTGAGAAGAAATGGTTACATCCAACAAAAAGCAATTATTTTCCCATATTTGTAATAACGTTATTCAGTTGATATTGTTTTGAGTTTGCTGAAATGGAAGAATCTAAGCCTTACATTTTTCAGGCATATGGCTCCAAAAGCAAAACCCTCAAATTGATCCGCTCGTTCTAGAACCCTCTACTCCATCCCCTTAAACCCTTCTCCCAAGGGTTTAATTTCATCGGTTCTCTTGCTGGAACTCGCTCTTTCCTCATTCTGCAACTCTTATCTTTTTACAGCGCATCATGGCTCCAGTTCTCAGCAGAAGCTTATCTACTCTTGCTCTCTCTTCCTCTTTTTCTCACCCTTTAGCCCGTAGTGGTAGCCGCTTGAGCTTGAGAAGCGCTTTTCTTCCCCAAAATGGGCTCAGAAAGGGATTTTCTTGCGGTGGGTTGAAGTGGAAGATTGAGAAGAAGAGCAATCGGATTGCGGTCAGGTGCGAGGCCGCCGTGGCGGAAAAAGAAGCTGCCGAGACTCCTGGTGAAAAGTTTGAGTACCAAGCCGAGGTGGGTTTTTGAATTTTCCCTGTATGTTGTTCATGTCGATTGATTTTGAGCCGATTGCGTTCAGTGGGGAGGGTCTAGTGATCCTATTTAACAGTTCGGATTTTTCTGGATAGAAAAAGTTTTCTGTAGCTGAAACATAGAGACGACTTGGGAAATGGGGTTTTTTCTTTTTGTACGTTATTAGGACATCGAGATTATTGGTTGATTTCGTATTCTGTTAAGTCATTCGGTGGGCAACGAGAGGACCCGCAGATTTTTGGAATGCGAAATTTTGTTATGGGTTGTGAATTTCATTGACTGGGCATTTCATGGAACATTAACTTCCAAACATGTCTCGGGTTTGTGTGATGGCCTTGCGAAGTCTATGATATATTTAGTTATGGGTTGTTGTCGCTTACTGAAAGTGGAAACATATAATGGTGCAGGTTAGTCGCCTGCTGGATTTGATTGTTCACAGTCTATATAGCCACAAGGAGGTGTTTCTTCGAGAGCTAGTTAGGTAAGAATGTTCAGTAAATACTGATATTGTAGTTCCATTCATATCTCTCTTTGGAACAAAGGAAGTTTTTTCTGAACTTCTATTTTCGTCTTATTTTTTCTCCGGGAAATTTTTTCATCTCATTGTTAATCTTAATAAATAATTGTTCAGCACTGGAGTGGTTTTCCATTCTAAATGTGGTTCAATACTTTTTGATCTTTATGTTATTGTTAGTATTATTCTTTTTTTTTATTTATTTATTTTTATCATTCTCTAGTAATGCGAGTGATGCTTTAGACAAGCTAAGATTCTTGAGCGTGACTGAACCCTCTCTGCTTGGAGACGCTGGCGACCTTGAAATACGTATCAAACCTGATGCAGACAGTGGTACCATCACCATAACGTATGGCATTTTTCTTAGATCCTTTACAGCTTTACTTACCATTACTAAGTGAACATAGTTATATTACAATTGGATTTTTTTTGGGTATTTTTAGGGATACTGGTATTGGAATGACTAAAGAAGAGCTCATTGACTGTCTTGGAACTATTGCTCAGAGTGGCACTTCAAGATTCCTGAAGGCCCTGAAGGTTCTCTCTCTCTCTCTCTCTCTCTCTCTCTCCCTCCATTTATAGTTATTTCTGTATATCATATCTTTGGCACCTTAAGTTTCCTTTGGGCTATTTATGCTCGATGCATGTGAAATTAAGTGTTTGAACTTTAAAATTCCATCAGGAAAATAAGGATGCTGGAGCAGACAATAGCCTGATCGGTCAATTTGGTGTTGGATTCTATTCAGCCTTTCTTGTTGCTGAAAAGGTAGTGTTACATATGTTATCGACAAAAATATTGCTGTCCTAATTGAGGCTTGATGTAAAATTCTTTTCTGCTAAGATTCTCATTATGCCTTTCTTCTGCATTTATGTGGTCATTTGGAATCAGGTTGTTGTATCCACTAAGAGCCCAAAATCAGATAAACAATATGTTTGGGAAGCAGTAGCTGATAGCAGTTCATATGTTATTAGGGAAGAAACTGATCCTGAAAAAATTCTACAGCGGGGAACACAGATCACCCTCTACTTAAGGGTATGCGATCTTCTTTATTTCTTCTCTCACACAACGTTTAGGAATGTTTCTCATGGCTGTTAGGAATTGCTAAGGAACTCTGATTTTTTATGAGTGATTGGTTGAACAACTAAATTGAGATGAATATAACTATTGCTGCAAAATTCCTATTTTCCTTGTCAAGGGGAAAAAGTGATATGTGTTGTTTTGTTCGTAGGTTGTAGAGGTTCATGATTTGTATTGTCTTAGTGTCAAGTGGCAACTGACGCCAATAAATGACCATCTCATAAGTTCTTCATTTTTTTAATCTTGTTCTCGCATTGCAGGAAGATGACAAGTATGAATTCTCTGATCCGACTAGGATTCAAGGTTTGGTCAAGAATTACTCACAGTTCGTTTCCTTCCCCATCTACACATGGCAAGAGAAATCAAGAACTGTTGAGGTATGAATGCTATGCATGTACACTTGTCTTGTTTTAACCAATCGTGGAAATGGCTCTAGTTCTCTTGTCTTTGTAATGGGATTGGGTACACTATTCTCTGATTATGGATATGTTGGAAAATTGGTTGAGTGTTTCTCTTCACAGAATGAATTTAACCTTTCAGATTTCCAGTTCTTTAAAGTTTTATCCAAAATTATTCTATGATGCCCTTATGTCTGATATTTATTTTCTCTGAGGCATTCTTTGTGCTTTATTTTAGTTTCTCTATACAACTCTTTATTTTGGTGTAAACGTATTAGCCCTTTTGATAGTTACAATCTCTCCACTCTCATGTCTAATTGGAGATCCTTTTTGTAACCTTGGATACTTTTGTACATTTCATTCATATCAATGAAATTGTTTCTTATAAAAAAAAAATGGTATGTGATTATCATTTAGGAGCTCAGAAGCATGTCACAAATAGGACGTATCTAAAAATTAAGCCATGATCACATTGGGGGTATAGTTTTTTTTTTAAGAAAAATTATAAAAAAATTTATGTGAAATTGTTATATTATATTTAATACTTCACTATAGATAGAACATGTAAATGTAACCTTAAAATAAAGGCTTGTAGTAGAGTTGTGAGCATCATGGACCTCCCTTCATGGGTTAAATTTTAGGGTTGGGTTTTAGGCCATTTTTAGGAAAGATAAGTAATGGGTTGTCTTCTGTGGTTTCTGGATCTGTTCCATGTGTATCCTTGACGTGTCCAAATTTTGTGTTAAGAAAAATAAGATACCTTTTTTTCATGTATTGGACACGTGTCCAGAGCTTGTTTGAACAAAACTGTCTGTGCTTTCTAGTTTAGAACGTATCGGCATGTGTATTATTTTTAATTATCATGTCTATTACTATTGATACTTAGTCGAGTTTTGGAGCAGGTGGAAGAAGAACTGAAAGAAGGAGAAGAACCAAAACCAGATGTAAGGAACTTGTAAATCTTAGTTTGGAGATTTGTACTACTCTCCTAGATCGAAGTATTTAAAGGATTTTCTTGCTTTTCAGGGTGAGAAGAAAAAGAAGTCAAAAACTGAGAAGTATTGGGACTGGGAATTAGCTAATGAAACAAAGCCAATCTGGGTGAGTTAAAGAGTATCTGATTTATATGTCAATACTGAACGTGTAAAGAAATGATTTTGTCCTATAATCTTTAAATGTTTTTCAGCAACTATGCATTTTTTTAACCCCTTATTCTGTTAATTTACTTGTAGATGCGAAATTCAAAAGAAGTTGAGAAGGATGAGTACAATGAATTCTATAAGAGAACATTTAATGAATTTTTAGAGCCACTTGCATATACACATTTCACTACTGAGGTATAGTAAGTAATTTGGTTTTATCAATATAATTTCATCTTTTATTAGGGCATAGGAGTACTAATTCCATTTTGAACTCTGCAGGGCGAAGTGGAGTTCAGGAGTGTTCTTTATATTCCTGGAATGGGACCTCTTAATAATGAGGATGTAGTGAATCCTAAAACAAAGAATATTCGTTTGTATGTTAAACGTGTCTTCATCTCTGATGATTTTGATGGTGAGCTGGTGAGTATTTATATACATATATAAGATGTGTGTCGTATCAGATTTTAAAACATCTGTAAGTCTTCATATTTTGTATTTCAACTTTTCGTTTTAATCCATATTGCATGAAATGAATTTACTGAAAAATTACATTTCTGACTCTTTTCTAAAACCTACGTGGAAAACACTAGTTATTTTCTGACAGATGTTTGATTTAATAAAAAACTGATGTGAATTTCTCATGCAGCAAAGTTCTAACTTGAGTTTCTTTGAATGGTGGAACTAATCTCACGTATGCTTTTGCAGTTTCCACGATATTTGAGCTTCGTGAAAGGTGTGGTAGATTCTGATGACCTCCCTCTAAATGTTTCTCGAGAAATTCTTCAAGAAAGCCGAATTGTAAGCTTTTTTAACATATACCATAGGTTCTAATGAAAGGCTATACTTCTTTTGGCTTTCAGCTGTTGTCAATGCAATAAACATGCACAATGATCTTCTCTTACATCTCTGGTTAAACTCACTCCATTTCCAACATGCTTAAAACCCTAAAACTAATATGTTTCAATTTTACTTGTTCCATAACTTTTTTCATTGACCTTCTCCCTGCAAATTCCAAAAATAGGTGTACAAGCATATATTTGATGATTGTGTAGTTTGCAAATAGCTTTGGTCTTCAACTTTCCAGCTGAAGATATGATCTATTAGCTACATTATTTTGAATATAGTTTGTATTTGTTCATTGGAATGAACCATAAAAGATGCGAGATAGAACACGAGCAGATCAGATAAACAATGTCCACTTAATTAAATGATTCAAATTTTCACGTAAAATGAATCAAGGTTTCAATTTGAAAAAAGTGTTCACTGGAATTAATTTTGTAATTAAGAATTGGAAGTTCGATGTTGTTGTTGAAGGGAGTTTTATACTCTGTAGATAATGATTGAGTGTGGTAGAGAAACGAAAGGCACCGTATTGACTTATTTATTGTTGGTTGATTTTGACTGGTTCTGTCCTTGCTATTGCCATCCCTGAAACTTGCATAGTCTCACAAATTCATTCCTTGCATTCGTATGTGGCTTTTACTTATCAGGTTGGCTTGCCAACTTAGTGGGTTCTACAAATGCAGCATAGAACCCATCCTTGACTCTGCATTATTGGCATTGAATAATTCTTAGGATATTCATGTTCTTAGTTGTTGGTACTAAGGCTTGAACTCATGAAACTTAAAAAGGGTTTTTAATTTAATGTGATCAGTGGTCCACAATTTAAAAGAAAATTCCTTTTTTTTAAAACATTACCCTTCGAATGTGAAATTTTGTTAGAAGATTATCTTTTACGGAGAAATTGTTGTTGCAATTCATTGATATGCCTGATGATTCTACTCCTATCAATTATTTTTCAGGTGAGAATTATGAGGAAGAGACTTGTCAGAAAAACGTTTGACATGATTCAAGACATCTCTGAAAGTGAAAATAAAGAGGTTTGTAATTATAAAGCCAAATGTGACTTCTATTTCATTTTCTAGTACTGTGTAAACAGGAAAAAGTTAATCTCGATTTCAGGATTACAAGAAATTCTGGGAGAATTTTGGCCGGTTCCTAAAATTAGGTTGCATTGAGGATACTGGAAATCACAAGCGCATAACACCATTACTGCGTTTTTACACCTCCAAAAGCGAGGAGGAGCTAAAGAGCTTAGATGATTATGTAGAGAACATGGGTGAGAATCAGAAGGCAATTTACTACTTGGCGACTGATAGCTTAAAGAGTGCCAAAACTGCTCCATTCTTGGAGAAATTGGTTCAAAAAGATATTGAGGTAAAGAGTTCTCATTTGGTATATTTAATGCTATAAATTCTTTTGCTGAGAAACTCTCTCAGGGGATTGATATTAGGTAATTGTTGGTAATGCAATTATGCTAAGCTTTTCTTACGCTGATAAACTTTCTCAGAAGAGAAATAGCTAATTTTAAGTTTAGAGTTATAGAGAAATGCTTCTAAAGCTTTTCTGTGGATGAATTGGATGGAGAGAGAGGGAAGATTTTTAGAAGACGGTGAAAGAGGTGTGTTTTTTTTTTCTTTTGGTGGTGATGGTGGGATGCAATCAGGGAGTAAAAAATCGCCGAATTTCGCCGAAATATCGGATATCGGAGGGTATGGATATGGATAGAGGGGGTAAAATC
>JAOANK020000092.1:3087838-3104102 GCA_026257165.2 Telfairia occidentalis | reverse complement strand
AAGTAGTGATTTATAACTTAAATAAGCTTGTTGCAAAGTTTCACAAAAAAAATCACCATATTTTTATAAATTTCCGTAATATCCGTAATCTTTCCCAATTTATCCGTCGATATTTAAATATCCGTCGATATATCCGTAAATTCGAGTTACCGATATCGATATGAGTATCGATATTTTACTCCTTGGATGCAATATACTGCCTCAAGTTGGATACTTTTACATTGTTATCTTTTTTTACTTTCTACTATTGTACCTCTTCAATGAATGCCTGTTGGAAGCCATTTTTACATCACTGCTGGGTTCAGTTAGGGTTGTCTCTTGTCTCAGTTCCCATCTTTGATTTTCTTGGTTTAATGGATTACATTGATAATGAATGCCGTTTGCGTCTTTGACCGGCCTTACTCTATATTTAATGTTGGGTTGTTTTGTTTGATTAGGTTCTTTACTTGATTGAACCTATCGATGAAGTAGCTATCCAGAACTTGCAGACGTACAAAGAGAAGAAATTTGTTGATATTAGCAAGGAAGATTTAGAGCTGGGTTTGGTTTTTCCTCCCTATTATATCCTTTAGAAATTAACCAACCTACAGTGAATTTTATTCTATTTTATTTTATTCTTGTGATAAACAGTAGGTTATATATAATATATATATATTGAAATCTTCTAAGAATTGCGTTCATGTCTCAGGTGATGAGGATGAAGTCGAAGAAAGAGAAACTAAGCAAAATTACAACCTCCTGTGCGACTGGATTAAGCAACAACTAGGTGACAAGGTAGCAAAAGTCCAAGTCTCAAAGCGCTTAAGCTCTTCTCCTTGTGTGCTAGTTTCTGGCAAGTTTGGATGGTCTGCAAATATGGAAAGGTTGGTTTTGGACATCAAATGCTCGGCATAATCAAACGTAGATGTAAACTGATGGTGTTTCTTCTCGTAGATGAAAATATCAAGAATATCCTGAAACTTTATCCGATTACCTATACAATCCACTATCCCAGTTTGCATCTTTCCGGTTACCGAAGTTATAATGAATTACCATGGCACATCATTAATTCTTTTAGACAGCTTTAAACTATTTGATCATGACCAAGCAATGGGAAGATCCTATTAAAATTGTGTTGTAAACATTCTCTTAACCATTGAAATGCCTAAATCATTTACTGAAACAAAATATCTCTTGGGTTCACTTATAACAATGATTTTGACAATTTCCCCTCCCTTACTACAGGTTGATGAAGGCACAGGCTCTTGGGGATACTTCAAGCTTGGAGTTTATGAGGGGAAGGAGAATTTTGGAGATTAATCCAGACCATCCCATCATCAAGGATCTAAATGTAAGACTTTTACACGATATTCATTTACTTTGAATGGTACTGGGTTCCTGTAATCTGTAGGCTAAGCCAACTTCCATTTATTATGATTTGTTCGGAGCATCTGCAATTTTGTTCTTGATTAACTTTGAACGAGGCTAGGTATAGTCTCTGTAAGCTACCCGATTTCCTTTGTCTCAATTTGGTTGGAACATGTGTGTTAAAGATTGCTACGAGAATATGAACATGAATGGTTAAAAAATGTACTTACTTTCTAGAACGAAGTTAACACATTATCCTGCTTTACAGGCTGCCTGCAAAAATTCACCGGATAGCAGTGATGCTACGAGAGCCGTTGATCTTTTATACGAAACAGCATTGATATCCAGTGGATTCTCTGTAAGGGAAATTTTAGCTAAATAATTATAATTTTCAAAAGTTAAGATTTTAATCGATGTCTCACTGCTTGTCTGAATGCAGCCCGATAGCCCAGCCGAGTTGGGAAACAAGATATACGAAATGATGGCAATGGCTCTCGGAGGCAGATGGGGTCGATTAGAAGGCAGTGACAACACCGAAGATGCTGCTGCTGCAGCTGAATCCGATGGCGGTGAAGCACCTGAAGTGCAAGTGATTGAACCCTCAGAAGTGAGGGCAGAGGATGATCCATGGCAGGATTAGAAATAAGTGACTCCTGGTTAGATTTTAGAACCTTTTCGGGATTCCAGTGGAAGGGAGAAATATAGTGGGTGGAGGGCCGAAGGGGATTCATTGAAATGGAAGAGTTTTGATTCATAAATGTTGGAATGTATGATTAGATTAGATTTTGATGAGTAAATCTCTATGCAGTCGGTATAAAAATGCAAAAGGTCCACAATTCTTGAGAATGGTGGAAATGAAATATTACAGTTCCAAGTATTTTAGCCTTGATATGCCCCTTGCTATAAAATGATGTCTTGTGTGAAGATTGTAAAGACAGTTCGTATTTGGGCAGAAAATAATAATAGAAGAAAAAAGTTACCGACGTGTAAAAGATTAGAGTTCACAAACAGTTAAAGATCTTAAATTTGAATGGGGAAAGTGCAAAACTAGGCAGTCTCGCTCATCTCTCTGGCGAACATATTCTTTCTGAATCTTGTTGGAGACAGCAGCCTCTTTTCTGATCAATTTGAACGTTCTCTGTTTTGTGCAGCAAATCATTCCCTTTTATCATTCTCAACTCTTGCTTTGCAACACATGCAAATGTGTTCACTGATTGAATTCCCGACCTTACATACCTCTTCATGCAAAGACTTCATTCTACTACTCGTTGCTTCTCCATGTTTACAAAGCATATCGGCAAAATCCGCCAGGAAACTTGGCCGAAAATGAAATTTGCATTATTCTCTATAGGATGGATATGCTAATTTACCCTATACGACGTCGAATCATGTAAAGGCTAAGAGCTCAAAAGCAACCTCAGAGTTCTGCTCTGGTGTTGCATTGTGACGTTGAACCTGAGAAAGGAATGAAAAATGGAACCAACTTGGGTATGTTAGCTTATAACAGCACATTTAATTTTTTAATTGTTGTGGAAAACTTGAACAGATAATACCATCAACATCTTGGCCACTGGAGTGGGCGGCAACATCGAAGTTCATTGGAACGACATTGTGAAGCTCATCCTCCCACACGTTCGATAGCTGCAGAAGCCATAATCATGTCATATAACAATCTAATCATAAAAGCATGAGAGTATTTACAAGAACAAAATCATTTTGTCCTATTAAATAGTTTCACAATGTCAATTATGTGCAGGTGGTGTCTGAATTAGGCACACTAAAGCATAATGTTTGCCCAAAACCAACTCAAAATAAGGTGTGCAAGAATTTTTGAGTGATGAGATTATCCCGGGCATAGGCGAATTATGATGCATTAAATCAAACAGATAATTGTCCAAAAATGCAGGAAGAAGAATTTAGCTCAGGATGCTTGAAGGAAACCTGAATAGGCTCCTTGAATCCACCAACAAGTGATGTCAGCTGGGAATTAATTGTTCTTCGTAGCAGGTCGGAAGAGTTCCCTATGTTAGGAAGACAAGGCGGAATAAGTCCGTGGTGAGACGGATGTTGCGGGAGGTAAGGCATAGGCATATCGGGAGGAAAACCAAATAAGGATGGACCAGCCTTTGATTGAATGATCTGTGCAGACATATGGAAAGAATGATAATGATTCAGAATCAAAGAAGCACAAATTGTTTTACAGCGCAGTGGACTTCAGCATACTTACATCTTTTGTGATGAGCTCTTCAATGTTAAAATCCAGCCTGGGATTAACTGTCGCAAGTTTCATTGACAAGAACTGCATAAGACAGATTAAGACGTAATTCAAAACATATCAAAGCAAGTCCAGAGCATCGTGGAAACAAGATACAAAATCATATAGAAAGTAGACAAATAGGATTGTTCAAGAAACCAGTTGAATTAGAAACTATGCGCAAAATCAAAGGAACAGAAGCTCTTTTCTTGAGCAGTTCATAAAGAACCTAGTAGGAATGCGGCGGTGTAGTCCATCAAAAGGAATATATAATTTTTTTCATTACCTCGACTTGCCGTTGCAGTGACTGTACATAGTTAATGATTTCATCGAGCATTACAGCTTTGCCAGTGACCTGAGAATCCAGGAGCTTTTCAGGAAATGGTGACAAGTACATGAAATGTAGGTAAACGAATTTGATGCACAAACCTTACTGCACCCGGGCACAAGGTCCTGAAGGAGCCTCATTCTTTCACTAATCTTTTCTCTTCTTACCTATAAAGGCACAGTTCATTATTTCAACAAAATCACTATATGAAACTAGTTTTTGGTAAACTAGAAAAGTAAACCGTAGATCTTAACCCTTTCTGCAAGACTATGGCTGTTTGTCGCTTGGCCTCTTCGAGCTCTAACATGAATATATTCTTCTTTGGGAGCATCTGATGCTTGAGAATCTTGTTTTCCTTGCTTCCCATTAGACTTGTTGTTAGTAGAACTTGGGTTTTGGTCTCCCTTCTGCCGATTTAATGCTCCGTTCTTTGCAGTTTCGTTAATTTGTTGCAGAGCTTCCTTAGCTTGTCCAAGTCCCATACTCTAACCAAATCAAATATTCAAGTCTAAGAAATTAAAGATAACCTCCACCTCCCCACAATATCACACAAACAAGAGAGAAAAGGCATTATAATAGTATTACCTGCCCACCCCTTTTTCTTTTCTTGAAGCACAGTCCTTCCATAGATGGTTCTCCAATAGAACCTCCCAACGAGCATCGCTCGTCTTGACCACCACTAAACCCAGCTTCATCAGATTCATTACCAGACTCACCAACACAACCCTGTTTCCCCCTGTCTTGGGACATCTCACTTTCTTTCTCATTCTTAGGTGGAGTCTTTTCTTTAGCCTCAAGCTCCATGGGCAAAGAAACTTCTTTGGAGGTTCCATTTCTAGAAATAACTTCCTGCCTTCCAAATGCACCACTAGAATGGATGCCTATAGAGTCTGAAATACCAAATGGACCCGTGGGTGCAGCCCCAAAAACTCCACTATTGAAGCAGGAGAACCGTGCTGCACGCTCTATGAATGCCGAATCAGCTGGAAGTTGAGACAAACTCGCTGGAAACATTCCAGGAACAGTTGCCGAAAAAACTCCTTTCATCCATGGGCTTTGCTGGTTCCAATCCATACCCACCATTCTATCACTACTAGATCTCAAAGAATTCAGACCCTCTCCATCAACTACAGTCGTATTAGAAGCAACTATGCTGTTTTGTTCATTAAGGGTGCTGCAGAATCCCGAGTTTTGCGAGTCGGTATGATGGTTCAAAAGGGTTGGAGTAAATAAGTTAGACATTGAAGTTGAAGGACAAGATGAAGCACCTAGATCCCCATTGCTAGCGACCGAGGGATTACCAGTCGAAACAAATCCCACAGAGTCATTAGTGAGATTAGCAGTAGCAAATTGCCAGCCGGAGGAGATACTCATAGGATCACTAGTCCTACTCTTAACTTCAAATTCATCCTTCCCATTCATACTATCAGGGAAAAAAAATCCTCACTCACCTTCTCTCAACTTCTTTCCAACAGGAAACAAGCATCTGCAGAGAAAGTCAAATTCGATTTCAAAATTACCCAATTCCCAAAGCCCAAAATGGCAAGTTAGAACAGAAGATAAAACAAATAACACAATGGCAAGACATTTCAAAACCGAAGACCAAGAAACCGTCCACAATTTCAGAATGGTTTCGAAGTAACCGATGCCCACAGTTGGAAAACATGTCAATTTTGGTAACAGTTTCGAAAAGAATTCGTCCACAAGAGAACAACCCACTTCAATTATTGAGCTAAAAAGCCCAGACGCATAAACCCATGAAAAGTAATTCCAAGTGAGCACCGAAAAAAGGAAAAAACGTTCAGTAGGTACAGTAAGTTGAAAACCCTAGTCAGAGAAAGAAGAAAACGAGGTCGAAAGCAGAGTAAAAAATGGCAGAGAAGATATACCCATTTCCAGATTCTGTGCCCACTTTCCACAAACTTTTAGTTGAATTAGAGCTTGAATTCAGAGCCCCCACCTCCGTTTTCCCTCTGCTGGTAGTCACCTCTGCAAAACACTGCCACGTACAGGAGAAATCTCAGACAAAAATGCAGAACGAACCCTTGTAAAAATTTAGAGAGAGAAAAGAAAAGATGAAGAGGAAGAGAGAGAGAGAAAGAAAGTGAAAAGAAGAGAAGGGGGTAAATTGGAATTTGAAGAAGAGCGAAGGAAAGGGAAAAAGGAACAGTAAAGGGGCGCTGCATTTATACCCACGCTTACATGAAAAAGAGTGTCCTTGATGATTAACCACCGCCACTTCGACTGCAAAAATAATTAAAGGCAAAAAGCAAAGCAAACCAAAACCCATCTAAAGAAAGCTTTCTTGATTCACAATTTTTATCATCAACTTTAATACTACTTGCTCTCTAATTATTTACTGAAGGCATAATAATACTTTAATCTGCCATTGTTATTATTTTAAGCTTATAATTATTCCTGTGTTTGAGCTAGCAACTGACATTGCCAACTCTCATTTGGGATTTCTTCCCATTTTTTTATTGGGTCTTGAAAGGAGAGCTGCATAAGATCTTTAATGGAGGGGTTTGTTTGGTCAAGAACCCAATACAAAATCTTAACTCCTTTTCACACTTGGAAAATTTTCTGCTTTCAGTTTCAATGAACATTACAGGCATATGGGTACCATGTTTGAGTTCATTCCCTCTCAACAATTTTCCTTTTTTTGTTGGGATCAAATCAAATGCACCAACCAATATCTATCTAACTTCATTAATGAATTTAACTGTGTGTTTAATAGAGTGAAGAGACCATTCAAGAGCTATAATTTGTTGCGCAGGCCATTATTTTTGTAAAAATAAATGTCAAAGGTTCAAACTGTGAAGATAGTGTACAACAACAATAAAGTTGCATTCTTCTACTTATCTCATTGATATCAATATTTTTCTCAATTATTAGATCTATATAAATCTTTGAAATTTAAGATCTTACTCTCCCCTCCTCTCTCTCTTTTACTCTCTCACACACATTCAATCCACACATAAGTTTCTTGACGAGTGAATAAATTTTGCAGATGGCCCGAAGTTGAAGTGGATATGAATAATCTCTTACCTTTTTTTTTCGTTTTGGAAAATGTAAAAATAGTTCTAAAAACCAAAAAAGTTAAATTACCAAGTGTAGTCCTCAAACTCTCATGTTTATGATAAATAGGTTTCTGAAATTTCAATTTTACATCTAACATATCATTGATTAATCGAAATTTTTTAAATTTACGAACTTATTAAACTTAAAATTGAAAGTTTGGGTTTTTATTACAAAATTCAAATTTATATTTTAAAGATCCATTCATTTTAAAAATGTTGAATATATTGGAGACTTATTAGGCACAAAACTAAAAGTTCTATGATACTTATTTGACACAAAATTAAAAGTTCGAGAACTTATTTAACACTTTTTAAAGTTTGATAATCTATTTGACATAAACTTGAAAGTTTAGGACCTAGACTTGTAATTTAAATTTAAAGAAATATTTAAAAGAAGATTGATCCAAAAATAATTCTAAATTTTGAAGTAAATTGTTTTTAAAGGACCATTTTTTTTAAATTTAATAATTTGTGGAGTTAGGAAATTGAACTGACAACTTTGCAATCGTAGTTTTAGTTTCTTGTTTTTTGTTTCTTATTTCTTTTTTTTAGAATTAGAAACAAAACCATGTTTGATAACTATTTCTGTTTCTTGTTTTTTTTAAAAAAAAAACAGAATTATGTTTGACAACGGTTTCTTAGTTGAAATAAAATTTCGTACATATAATATAATAAAACATACAACATGCATTAAAACAAATATAAAACCACTATAAAGAGTGCATGATATTTAATACAATTTCAATCCCAAAACAAAATTTTAAAAAATAAAAATAATAAATTTCATCTTTCAAATGTTGTTCAAATTGATTTGTAATGTCACCTCTCACTCAAGCCAAATCTTAAATCATGTCAGCTTACATTAGTTAGTTCAATTAGGCTAATTTATAAATTGTCAGATAAACTTTGTAAATTTTCAGCAATCATTAATTTATTACACAACATGCTAATGATATATTTTTGTGTTTCAACTTAGTAATGAGTTACATCGAACATATCCACATTTCTATAATTCAATAATAAACTTTTTTTCATTTTTTTTCTTTGAAAATCTATGTGTTTCTCGTTAGTCAATCATACACGCAAATAAAATCTAAAAAAAAGAAAAAGAAGAAAGATTTTTTTCTTTGAAAGTTAATGTAACATGAAACATCTTATTTATTTACTAATTTAATAAAATTAAATTAAATTTTTACCAAAATTGAAGAAAAATAATATGAATTTAAATGAATAATAATAATTAAAGACTCATAAATGAACATGGAAAAAAGAATAAAAACAAATGAAAAGGAAAAGGAAAGGAGAGAGAAAATGAAAAAAAAAACAAAAAGAATAAATAAGTATGGAAAGAAAAAAAATTATAATGGAAGAGAGAGAGAAAAAAATGAAGAATAAAAAAGAATAAAAAATTATGAAAAGAAAAGAAAAATTATAATGGAAGAGAGAAAGAGAAGAGATAAGAGAGAGAGAGAAAAAAATGGTAAAAGCTTGAAAACCTAAAAAAGAAATACAAATAAAATTTTCTTAAATTTTTCTCAATTTTTAGAAATGTTTTTCAAAATTTACAAACAAGAAACATGTTTATTTTAAAAACAAATGAGAAACAAAAACTAGAAACCAGAAATAGAAATATTACCAAATGGGCCTTAGTATTCGAATTTATTTATGGCATGAAACAATTAAATCATAGGCCTAATTTATTAATATGTTTCATAACCTTATGAATATATTTGATTTTCTTTACCAACAAAAACTCATGTTTGAGAATAAATATACATATATTTCTTTTATTTCATTTTCAAATCTACGTTTTCTCAGTCGTAAGTGTATTTTGTAGTTGATCATCTTTCAAAAATATTATTTACCCATAAAGACATCCAATTTTATGGATTTACAACTAATTTATAATGCTAAATTGAGCATAGTTCAATTATTTAAAGACATATCTATGATCAAAAGATCGTGGTTCAGAACCTCCCACCCTACATTTTATTGAACTCCAAAAAGAAAAAAAAACTCATTTATAAATTATTGATCTTAATATTTTGAAAAGTATATTATTTTTTAGAAGTGCCTGCATTTTTTTTTTTAAAATTATGTAGTTTATTATTTTTAGTTGATGAGAAAACGTGTCATGTTTTTCAAATTTGAGTAAATGCAGCTCAAACTTGGAAAATAGTATCATATAGTAATAATGTAAAATATATTTAGGCTCTATTTGGATGAGATTTTGATTCCGTCCAAATCATTTTTTTTTTTTTTTGCTAAAATCACTTTTCTTTAAAATAATGATGTTTGGTAAAGAGGTATAAAGTGATTTAAAAAATACATATAAAATCACTTTAAAATTATTTTTAAAGTATCAATGGATTGAAATCACTTTTAATTTTATATTAAAGTCACTTTTACAAATATGAAACCAAAATGTTAGAAATAATTATATGAAAATCTCTTACAATAAAATCTCTTTTGCTAAAATTATTCATTTTAAAATCACTCTCAAACATGTTCTTGCGATAATCTCTCAAACTTATTTTAAGTTTTTGCTTAACATAGCTAAAAAATAAAAATAAAAAATAATAATTTGAGTTTGATGGCAGGGGGAAAAATTAATGAAACCTTATTTTTGTCAGATGACCGTAATCATGGAGACCATGTTGAAGCAGGTGAATTTAAAATTGATACGGATCTATAACATTGATTCTCTTCAGGGCCAAATTATTGATTAATATTGCCATTTAGTACTAATCTATTGAGTGTTTGACAATTTGTTTTTTGAGAATATAATGTTACCTTAAAAATTTAATCTGTAGAAATTTAAGGTTGTATCGATTTAGCTACTGCACTTTGTAAACTGTGAGGTTGTACTATAATTACATAGTAAATTTTTAATCTTCATAAATTTAAAATTGTGTTGATGTAGCTACTGCATTTTAAAAACCATTAATTTTATCATTGAATTCTCTATTTTAATTATGATAAGTTCATGTTATTTACATTGTTACTTAAATCTAGATACGACAAGTTAATTGAACTAATTAACACATAACGATTCGAGTCAGAGTCATATAGATCGTCTAAATAAAATTATAGAGAATGAGCCAAATATTTTGATTTAAAATGTTTTTTGTTTTCCATCCCCTTGAAGTTTTTGGTATACTTATCCCATTTTATCAATTAGGCTACTCCTTTGTCACGCTCTAATAAACGATCGTTTGTTAGTTCAATTTATATCTCATGTCGTTAAACCAAACATAGCTCAATTGGTTAAAGGTATATATCATTGGCCAAAAAGTCATGGGTTCGAATCCCTTGCCACCACATGTTGTTTAACAAAAAAAAAAAAAAAAAAAAAAAAAATTCTCACATCAACATTTAAATAACAATACTAATTATGCGGATTTATATAAAAGGTTAAATTATAAATTTGGTCTTAATTATATATGGTTTGGGCAAAATTTGAATTTAGTCTCTATGTTTTTTAAAAATTTCAATTTGATTTCCATAGTTTTGAGAGTTTGAATTTGGTCCTTATAGTTTGGGCTTAGTTTCAATTTAGTCCTTATGATTTGGTTGAATTTCACAAATCATCCCTAAATTATTTTGTACCTTGCTCCGGAATTCTAATATAATAAACTAACATAGTTACCCAAAGAAAAAATTGATAAGTAAAAACAAAAATGTTAATATGATTACAACAAAGGCCAATTTTTAAGTTTGATTAAACCATAGGGATCAAATTGAAACTTGTGAAATTATAGGGACTAAAATGAATATTTTAAAACTATATGGATCACATTCAAACTTTGTCCAAACCATGGAGACCAACTTTTTAGTTTAACCTATATAAAATCAAAATCCAAACTACAAGAATGTAATTGTAATTTTTCCAAGTTAAGAGACTAAGGGTGAGTTTAATATATCTTGTAGTTTAAACATCTTTTCTTAAAATATTTTAAATATAAATGTTTTTAATACTTTTTGTTTTTAGTTCAACCACACGTGGGGTGAGAGTTTGAATCTTTTGATCGAAGACATATACCTTAACTAATTGAACTATGCTTAATTTTGTTAAATGCTTACCTTCTTTTTAAACGTGCTTTAATAACAAATTTATTTGGTGCACTTCATTCAAAAGTGATTGTACAAGTTACAAATACGTTTCTTCTTCTTATTAGATATCATATTTTGAAGATTTTCGGGCAATCATTTTAAAATCACTTATTGGATAATCATGCTTTAAATTTTTCTTCGAAAAGAGTTGAAATCAGTTTATATTTATAATAATACATTTTATTTATTGAGATTTAAAAAAAAAAAAACTTTTAATCACCTAAATATCGTTGAAGAAACTAAATTGAACCCACTCTAAATTAGCAATTCTTCTCCATGTGTTTATACAACATATGTGATTTTTTTTTTTAAAGATATTTTTAAAAGCTATCCGGAAAAGATAGTCTAAAGATTAAACCTATAATTTCACTTGAATATAATTATTTGGTTTTGTTCTGAAATCTATTTTTTGGAAAACTATATATTTTTTAATAGTCATCATTTTCAAACACTTAAAACAGTGGAAAAATTCTACTTCATAACATAAAATTAATGTATATTTTAAAAAATGATATAACTTTTCTTTTCTCTTTTTCAACTCTAGCATAAGTTGACTTTTTTTTTTGTTTTACATTTGACTTTGATTTAAATTATGTTATTTTTATAAAATTATAAATTTTTTGCTATATTTAAAAATACACATATTTTTATTTTATATTATTTATATAAATACTTCGAAAGAAATGATTGAAACAGCTTCAAAAAAGTTTGGGCACATTCGAAAATTAGGTTTAAGAATATATTATTCTCTTTTTTTCAAAAAATGAAAATTAGTTTTTTTAATCTAGAAAACGTATTTGCCAAAATATTTTTAGGGAAAAGAAATGTTAAATAATATTTTAATATTTTTATTTGTTTACATTCCTTTCTAATAAAAAAAGGATCATTTGTAAAGTAGTTTTTCACAAAAGTACTCCCAAAATCATCTATTTTTCACTTGAATCAATTTTAACATTAAAATTTTAATTTCATCATAGGCAAAACACTTCTTTCCATAAAATATTTTCTATGATTTCAATTTGGAAAACAAAAAGTTTCTTTATAAGTTTGAAAGCACTCTGTCTTTTAGAATAAAATTTAAAATTGACACCATTTTTTAAAATAAATAAATCCTTCTAGGTCATATAAAAAAATCATCAACTGTTTGGATCTCCCTTGTAAAGAAAATAAAAAACCAGGAGGCTGCTAGAATCAGACAGAAAGAGTATATAAATCTAATGGGTCCTATATATTCTCGCAGTTGACCCATCAATCATGTTTTTTTTTTTTTTCATCTTAATTTATATAATATAAGATATAAAGAATATAGTATAAGCTACTACAAATTTATATTATTTAATCATCCTCATACGGGTTGATGGACTGTCCCTTCTCTCATGGTCATTGTATTAGTAGGCATTGGGAAATGGAATTATAAATAAGCTTGCTCTTTTAATAAAATGCTAAGTTTTAATTTGCTTTAAAGAGATGAAAATGAATTGTCTCGTCTCTCACTCTCTCTTATATATCAATATGTGATGTAAGTTGGTCAACTCCATTCAAAATAGGATAACATAATATTTAAACATCTTATTTTATCGGAGTATTTACACTTCTATAAATAATAGGACACTTAAAAATTTGACAAAAAATTAATAGGATATTGCAATTCTAGCAACCACTTATATGTTTTGCAAATGTAGTAAAAAAATCAAGGCCTAACCCAAACTAAAATGCGAAAAAGTCTATAATACCCTTAAAATTACAGTTTTTTTTAATAAGACGTGTGATTTTATATTAGGTATATCAACGATATACCATTGATATAAGATAGATATATGTGATACAAAGTATATTGTTGATATACTATTTTCTTGATATATGTAATAAGAAGTATATCAACGATATATTTAGTATTATATCAGTAATATTAGTGATATATCACTTATATACCTGATATTGTTGATATACTATTTTCTTTATATATGTAATAAGAAGTATATCAACGATATACTTAATATTAGATATATCACTGCTTTACGGTTCAATATTTAATCTTTAAGCAATTCTTTTCTATATAGTTTTCAGTAATTCTTACTCATGTGCCTACGGTTAATGGTTTTTTTTTATAAACTACTTCTAAATTTTTGTTAAAAAATCAATAATGGAGAAAATAAATGAGAAACTAAATAAGAAAAAGGAATGGACGAATAAAAAAGAAAATTTTGAATAAAAAGAAAGAGAACAAGAATATGAAAACGTTAACTTAGTTTATTTGAAAGAGGAAATTAAAGAAGTAAAACGAGAAAAAAAATCTTATGTGATTTAGCATACCGTTGATATACTTCATATTAAGTATATATTTGATTATACCATTGATATACTTCATATAGATATATCAACGATATATATATTATTGATATACTTCATATTAAGTATATCACTGATATACCTTATTTAGGTATATCACTGATCTAAAAATAAGGAAGGAAAAATTAGACTAATCAAAATATGGAAATCTGATTTTAAAAAAATTTGCTATATTTGCCAAATTTAAAACTAGTGGCTATATTTTCAAATATAGCAAAAAAATTTTGCTATCTATTACAAATATCCTAAATAATATTTACAAATTATGTTGCCCTATCAAATATTACACTTTTTTTTTCCTCCAATGTAAACATTTTTAAAAATAGATAATGTTAGAGGGTAAAAACACCTTTAGAAGAGAGGCTCCATGTGGCTCGACGGAGGGCATGAGAAAGGATTAACCTCGAGGGTCAAAATACCTAAGGTACGATCTCATCCCGACACTGCTCGACCTGGCTCAGCATGACCCGACCGCCCAAGTCAACCCAAGCGTGAACTTGGCCACTCCTGAAAATTCTGCCAGATACACGGGACGTGGTTAGTGATCAGAGAAAGCGGTGGGCACGCATCCCCATTACGCTTACTCCCGTCTGAATTGGGGTCAAGGCTCTTCAGCCTTCTTTTACATACCATCCAGGGTATAAATGAATCATCGGATACCATTTGGAAGTGAAGCACACATTTCCTACTAAAATCCTCCAATATCGAACTCAACTTCTTACTAACTTAAGCGTTAGAGTTCACAAGCATGACCTTGCACACTGGGACAAGCGCCTTCACGCAGATCATCCACCTCGCTCCAATTCACCTCGACAGACAAACCTTGACGGAGGAAATTTCATGCAACAACATTTGGCGTCGTCTTTGGGGGCGAGAAGACATATTGTTTTTGTTTCCAAAACAACCACCAATTAAGAAACTATGGTTAACACTGAGCCCAAACATTCGGAACACTCAAGCAACGACGAGCGACATCAACCACTTGCTTCGAGTGGAAAACAAGCAGAACCCGCCAAGCTACCTGCTCGAGGGCCCTCTGAGCCACCGACTCAATCCACTCCAAAATGTCAAGGCCGCCCTCCTACCCGATGTGGTGGCCGAAGATGAGAAGAAAGCTACAATCATGGAGGCAGCTCTAACATGGCAGCTAGTGCCAATTAGGTAGCCGTCCTGCAGACCTAGATGCAGGAGATGCAAAACAAAATGCTTCAAATGGCTGAAATGCTAAAGGCCGTTAGGCCTCCCATAAAGGAGGTAGTTGTAGGCCCCTTCCTAATTAGGGATCCAGCTAAAGGAAAGGGCGTCGACTAGAGTGAGGCCACACGATACCCTAAGAAATCCCAAATAGACAGCAGGCTGCAGCTCAGCACCAAGCCCCACAATCTACGTGATGTGCTTAATGAAAAAGTCGCTAGCAAATCTACCAGCTACCAACCAAGTGAAAAGGTCTTCGTAGCCCTTCGTTGGAGGTCAGAAATGAACAAATTCTGATCCAAAATGGTAGAGGTATTAAAAAGCAAGCTCGAAGACTTCAAGCAGAATGGTGGAATCACAGACACCGAGAAGCCCAAGCCTGTCGCTTAGGTCAGCCCTGTTGGGGTTTATGCTCTAAAAACTCTTAACTTGTATTATATTGTTTATAAAATATATTTTTATATGCAATATTTATTATTCATTTTATGAAAATCCTAGGTTACTAATATAATCTTGAATAGTATGTAGTTGACATATAAGAGGATCATGTTCAAGAAGTAACCTAAAAAGCCTATAGTATTTAGATAAGATTCGGTGCCTTATCTTAGTGACACTATTGATACAGGCATATGACCCACTTTGTAATGGTTACAAATGATTTGTTCCAAATCATTCATGTAAAGACATGCAAATGAGAATATCATATACAATGAGTTTGTATAAAACTGGAATGAGAAAAATTTTATCTTTCTTCATAAATCCGTTAAAAGAGAAGATTAATAATTCACTCGATCTCATTTTGGAGACATGACTAAATTGGGAGCTAGGAACATAATCTCACATGATGGAATTCACTCATTCCCTTTTAGGGTAAGTAAATGAGTAATTCCCTTAAATGTTGATTTCAGGACTAGAACAATGAGACCCCACTCTTTCACTGCCCTGAGAGGGACTTAGTTTACGGTTTGATCATAAACATATTGTTTATTAGAGGATTAATGGTACTTAAGGTTTAAGATGTAATTACAGGGGTAAAAAAGACATTTGACCCAACTATAATTATGAATTACTAGTGAATGGTCGACTTGCAAGTAGTGATTATATATCCATCGACATAAACTGTCTTATAGTGCATAAGAGTGCAACAACGAGTTTTTAGTAGAGTGACTTTGAGTTAATAAATGAAAATTAATTAATTAATGAGTTTAATTAATTAATTTTGTATTATTAGAGCTTATAATCTGTAGGTCCATAAGGACTCTTAATTAGCTCACAAGAACATTAATAGATTAATTATGTTGAAAGAAAAATAAATTTGAAAATTTTAAATTTTAAATTTAATGTATTTGATGCATTAAATAATAAAGAAAAAAAAATAGAATAATGTATTAAATACATTGATTAAAAAGAAAATTATATATATATATATAATTTTAATATATAAAGTATACATTAAAATAATTATTTGAATGTGATTCAAATAATTTGATATATAAGATATTAAAATATGAGATTTGATTTATAAGATATGTCAAATAACTATTTGAATTAGATTCAGATAATTTAAATATATTTAAATATATAAGATATTAAAATATG
>JAOANK020000092.1:3051070-3072060 GCA_026257165.2 Telfairia occidentalis | reverse complement strand
ATATTATTTGAATATGATTCAAATAATATTAATTTTAATTAATTAAATAAATAAAATTACTTTTATTTTTATATGATGGGAGTTATCACCTAAAAGATGGTGAGTGGGGAGTTTTTCACTCAACCCACTCTCATCCCTCTCTCACAGATAACGAGAGAACAGAAGGTGAAGAAGTTCTTCTTCATTCTTGTTCTGCTAGAGAAACTCTCCCTCTCAATATTCCCTCTATCGATTTTGGAGACCACACTCCAAGGCCTGATTTCCTAGAGAATAACGGGTATCTCAATTGGTAGTGTTTGTGATATAGAATGCGCACGAAGATTGAAGAACGGTTCTTCAAAGGTATTTTATTCTCTCTGTATTTTTTGTTTCTGTAAAACATGATTCCTACCCAAATTCATTCTTGAATGCATTAAGCGTTCAACCGCTTCCCCTGGGAATTCGATTTCTTCAGTACTTTAGTTTTACCAAAATGCCACTGCCTATTTGTAAAATTATGAAGAAAATTCGACGTAGTGTCGCGACGCTGTGAAGCAGTGTCTCCATGATACTTCAAATTTTCAGATTCTGCCTTCTCTAGCGTTGAGACTTTGAAGCCAGCGTCTCAACATTGTAGCACCTAGCTTCCTTCTTATTATTTTAGTGTCTCAACGCTATGTAGTGCTGTCAGGTCTTGGCTCTTTCTAATATATCTTCTTCGTTCCGTATCCGAATTTGCTCATCTTATGCTCGTTTATCAACCCGAACAACACCGAATCTTTATTTTTACCTCCAAATGCTCGGTTCCTAGATTCAAAAAATAAAATCTCAAAGTACACAATTCAACCCATAAAACTACTAAATTTAAGCTCTAAAGTAGCGCTTTTAGAGTGTTAGCACAAGGACGAATAATCCTACTGCCTTACCATGCAGCAGTTGGTGAGAGGAGGTCATGAAAAAGCTGGTCGTGAAAAATCCACTCGAATGGAGAGAGAAAAGAGAGGAAAACTAAGAGAGAGAGAGAAAAAGGCCCTTTTTGGCCGCCGCTGCCACTGCGTCCTTCGTTGGCACCGCCTACCGCTGCTTCGTCTGTGCCGTCGGTGGTGGGTGTGCGTGAGAGATGGGGATGAACTTAAAAGAGGACCAATTTAGGATTGTGCCAACGATCCTAAATTGCTTATAGGGTCCTCCCTAAACCCTAATCCTAACCCAATTAGAAAGAATTTTGAAAATGCCATTATCCTATTTAATTTCTCTTTTTCCTAAAAAAGAATAAAGTCCATTTTTATTTAAAGGAAATAAATCTTAATTAATTCCCCTTCATTTCACCACATCAAATTAATCCCTATTTAATTTGAAAATCATAATTTAAATCGGATTAAAAAAATAATGGGACGTTACAATTTCAAATTAGGTTTTTAAAAAATATATACATTTTTCAAAATTTTCAAAAGGTTAATTTTAACATAACTTAATCGGTTAAGGCATTTATTCTAGACAAAAAAAAAAAAGTTAAAGTTCAAATTCTCATCCTTACATGTTATTAAACAAAAAAAAGGAAATTTTAATCATATTTATTTTTAAGAGTTGTTAGTAATTTATGGTGTGTTTGATTTGTGATTTTGAAAATAGAAATTTGGAAACAAATGATTCAATTAAAACAAAGTTATATTATGTGTTTTCAGATATGTGTCTGTTAGTCGATTTAAAAATTGGATCTCGATATTAAAAATTATAGTTCAAGGTGTTTTACGTGATATATTCATAAACAATAAAAATAGTTTTTATAATTGACTAATCTTTAGTATAATCTCAAATATTATTAATTAGTTTATTAACCTAATTAACTTTTTTATAATATTATATAATTAATAGTATACTATGTTATATATGTTTTAGTTTTTTAAAAATAAAATAAGTTTATAACATAAAATAGTAAATCTGTCATTATTTTTTTACTTTTTGTGTAATTTTATATTTTTAAATTTTAAATTTTAAAATTTAAAATACCGAAAACAACCTCAGAATTCGAATATTCACTAATGGTATGTTTAGTATGATTTGTAAAGGATTTAGTGATAGGAAAAAATGTTTTTCTTTTTTTAAATTAACTGATTAAATTTTTGAAGAATATTTTAAACTAATTAAAAAAAATTTTTAGAATTTTTAATAATTAATAGTGATTTGAAAATGCATAAAAACATATAAAAAATTTTTAAAATTTTTAAAATTAAGTATTTTATTAATTTTCTTTAACAAACACTTGTATAATAAATGTTCCGCTTAAAATTTTAAGAAGTACTCCCTTAAAAAAAACGATTCACAAATCACAATAGTAATTCTGCCCTTATCTTTCTCGTAGAACCGAGGAATCCAGGATAAAACCCTAAATCAGGAAACTAATATAAAACCCGATAAGTCGATTCACAATCAGCACAACCTGAAAGTGGAGGTTCGTCCATGGTCTTCTCTCGGCGATTGCCTTCTGCAATTTAATTTTCTGGTAAGCGCCGCGGTGTTACTAAAAGGCATAATCATTTTTTAGTTTTCATTTTCCTTCATGATTTGATGCACCAAATAGCCCCTTGCCTCTTCGAGTTTAGTTGCAAGGAAAATCGAGAAAAGGGTATACTTGCCGGTGCTACATTCATTTTGGCTTTTACATCTATGGTTTTGGGGAAAAGGTTTGAGAGATTTTCTCCAGTTCAACCCTGTTTGGCCAAAGAAACAACGATCATAACATGTCGTCTTGGGAATGTGAACTTCCGAATGTTTTGTTTCTCAAATTTCAGTGTTGATTTTTCTATAAAGAATGTCAAATGGCCATTCAAGATGATGAGGCTTTTTTTGAGGTGAACCTATGATGTGCCTAACCCATATCATGTAATGCCTTCAAAGTTCTCTGATTTCTGTTGCCTGATGTTACTGGGAAAATGTTAGTTTGGTATTCTTCAAGGAGAAGATACAGATATCTAAACAATCTTGGTTTTCTAAGCGAACCGATGCAGATATGTAATCTTATGATACATTATTAATTCAAGTTTTCTTTGGATCCTTGGTATACTTGATATTTGAGTAGCTTGTTGTGTTGTTGATTAACTCGCTGTAAGGAAAGCAAGGCAAAATGATGAAAACTTTGTTATCCGAAACTGATGTGGAACTTATATCATTCTGGTCTTCAAAGTTCTCTGATTGCTTTGCCATCTCACTGTTTTCCATCAAATAAAATATATTTTTGGAGTTTCACTTTGAAGGTGAAATTAAAATTTTTCATATCTTTTAAATTAATTTGTTTCGTTGAGTTCAATTGGGTAAGTTGACTTTCAATTTGGATATTTCCCAATAATTTAGGGGAAATTAGGGAAAAAAAATACTGGTAGCACTAAAATTCATGGTCTGCAGGGAACTTGTATCTCAGGCCATACGAGCATTGTGCGACATCAGAATCTCTTCTTTTCTTCTTTTCGTTGCCTCGGTGATTTGTATGAAATGGCTTTGAGGCAGAACTGGAGAGGACATAATGAAAGTTTCTTTTTATTTACTAATCTGTTTTCTCACTTGGAGTTTGCATGCTTCAAGTGAACACCATTCTTTGCAGCCTCTGGAGAATTTCTTTCTTGTTTAGGGCTGGTGTTCATTTAAACGTTTATTTTCAGTTGTTTATTGTTTTTCCCTTCGTTATTTTAGGACCCATGTAATATAAACAACAACATAGTTTATAGATTTTTTCTGACAATATAATAACATAGCATGCCCATTACACTGTTATTGTACGACTTAAAATATGTATCTTTATGTTGGACAAGATTTTAGTTATATCTTAGGATGACTGAGCTTCAGCAATATGTGGTTCCTCTGTATGCACCATAGAGAGAGCCCATCTTTCTTGATGCTGCCATCTTTATTACTACTTAGATGAAAATACTGCAAACTATCCAAATTTCAGCCTCTGTCATTTATTAACAAGCTCAAGATCCAATGGTCTGATGACACTGCCCTCCTCCTTTGTCCGGGCTTGGGACCGGCTGCGTAGAAGAAATGATGCTTAATGCATGACACAGGCAGAGTTATCATGTCACTGTAAGTTGTAGAATAACATGATTGTTAAGGAAATTGGGTATGATGGTGTCTTGTTGATGAACCACACCAGGTTATCAAGTATCTGTAAAATAGGTCAAGCAAATGAGCATGGACTCCACAGAATTGCTCCTTCTGTCCTCGTCGGACATTGGGATGCACTTTCTGTCAAAATCACTTGAATGATATAATAAAGGCTAGCAAGTTGAAGGCACATGCCAGCCAACAGATCCAAGCGAAGTTCTGATGGACTAGAAGAAGACTTCCTACGATGTAGACACCAATTGCAGCAAAAAGTGCACTGATCTTTTCTAACAAAAGTGCAATTCTTGGGAATGCTTTTTGAAGGAAAATTCCAGCAAACGAAACTGCAAAGCTAATCAACATAGTGGCCACCAAAAGATCTGTCAAAAGTGGAGGAAATGAGCTGGGTAAGCTGATGACCAAGGCCAGAACTGCCTGAAAAGTTAGACTAAGAATGGTCTTCCCAAGGCTGTTGGCCCTTGGACGCCTCTGGTCTTTGATGCAAATGGGTAGGCGGCAATCTGATGGCATGATTATTTCACATCCCCAGGTAAAACTGCTGATTCCAGAATTTCTTTCATTGATTGTATTGATATCTAGGGAGATTTGGTCTGGAGTTGATGCCATTGGGGAAACAAAAATAAATTTGCTCAATTCAGTCAAGTGGTTTCCCTTGGATCGATTCAGTTTCGCAGTTTCTCTTTAATATTGCATGGAGTATTCTAGAATATAGAGATAAGTTTCTGTGATTCTCCTGCAAGTTTTTTAGTAAGTTTCGTGGAAATTGTAAAGGAATGATTTTTTTTATCACTTTTTGAGTCAAGTTCTTTGGACAATTGCTTCTTTTTCGTACAATAACGTGACCCACTGCTTTTTCATGGTATTTGCTCCTCCATTGGTGATTGGTTGAAGAATGGAAAAGATAAAAAGAGGTTTCAAGACTTGTTTGAGGATTGTTTTTTAATCAATTTTTTTTCTTTTGTTTTCAAATTTTAAAGAAAGTTGTTGGTAAAGTTTAGGATTATGATTCTTTAATTTCTTTTAATAAAATTATTTTAAAGAATGCTCATTTTAAAATTTAATTCTTGAATGTCTATTTATTTTGCATCAAATTAATTTCATGTAAATCTATCAGACAAGCGATAGATTGTTTGGCACAAAATATCTATTATTAGACAAATGTAATATTGAATATATTTGAAATGATTAAATAGATATGATAATTTTTTTAACCATTCAAGTAAAACCATCTATTGTCAATTTGAGTATAGTTTAATTGGTTAAGGCATAGGTTCGAATTCTCATCTTGACATATTGAACTCAAAATAAAATAAAATCATCTATTCAACAATGGTTTTGGGAATCGTATTTTAGTATTCAATTAAAATGGTCTATTCAACAGATGGTTTTACATAAACTTTTTATTTTTTTGTTTCTGATCTTTTTTTTCCTTTTTTTTTTGAGTACTTTTATTTAATTTATAGGATTTAGAATGTAAGTTAAACTAAAAGTCTGGTTAATTTTTAAATTTGTCTATTTAATCTTATATTTAAAAAGTTTTGAATAAGTGGATGTACTTTTAATGTTATCTATAATATCTATAAATATGTGAATATAGATTAAACATTTTTAAAGCAATTTCAACATTGATTTTTTTTTTATTACCTAAATTATCATAAAACAACTCATTAAAACTTACTCAACTAATCAACCTCACATCCAAAACCATACTTAATTGAAAAAAAAATAATTTACTTTTTTTTTTTAAGTTCAATCACATGTGGGGTGAGGGATTCAAATACCATTTAGTTGGAGAGATATATTTTAACCGGTTGAGTTATGTTCGGTTTGACAAAAAATAATAATAATAAAAATAAACTTCAAACATGAATATGTGAGATTGTTACATTCTTAATAAATTAAACTGACTTAGGTTCTAATTGTTGCCTAGCAATCAAGATGGTTGAACACGAGTTGTTGGCTAGCATTACTCAGTTCCTTGGGATATACAACAAAATAAGGTAACAACCTAATCGTCAACCACCGACATTGCCATTTATTGAGCTTGAAGGTCTTGCTCCTTGACAAGAGAAATGATCTTTGCAACAATAATAATTTTAGAACGACTTTGGCTATTCTAAATTTATATTTATCTGTCTGAGGTTTGAAGTGTGTAAGTCATAGTTAGACTATAAGTATTTTGGATCATTTTCAAAGGCTCAATAAAGGCTACACTTTGCAACTATTATAAAAGTTAGTGTCATCTCCACATGTTGTTGAACTCAAAAAAAAAAAATTGTATTTTTAATGGTGCAAGAGCTTAAAATTATTATAAAAAGTAGTGTCACCTCCACACGTTGAACTAAAAAAAAGTACATTTTTAACGTTGCAAGAGCTTAAAACTATGATGGAAAAAACATAGTGCTTGCATGTTCAATTGTTTCAATAAAACAATATGCTATATATATATATTTTTTGTCAAATCAATCATAACTCAACGGATTAAAACAAATATTTCAAATCAAAAAATTGTGCGTTTGAATCCCCTACATGTTGAATTTAAAAAAAAAAAAAAAAAAGGTTGTAGGGTGCATGGCCATTTGGTTAATGAAATCTGAAAACAGAAACAAGGAATTCAATACAAAACAAAAGTGTATTATTTGTTTTCAATGTATTCGAATCTATGCTTCGTAATAGATTAAAAAATTGGTTATAAAATTTAAAAGTTGTTCAAATTGTGTTTAGTAATGTATTTGTAAACAACAAAACTAGTGATAATTATCAACTGAACATTTAGACCTCATTTACTATAGAAATTTCTATTTGCTTTGATAGTGTTTACCAAAATTAAGGAAAAAGAATAAAAAGTGGGACCCACCTCAAATTTTGGAATCTCATTTCCAAGAAAGTTATGCATATTACCTCCAAAAAGGGGTCGGATCACATTCTCATTTCTTATTCTATGCGACCTACGCCATATGCTTTATTTATTTTACTCATTTTATCCTTTTTTTTCTATTTGTCGCACATTTCATATTAAGTTTTAGAATTTTATAAGATTTCTACCTGTGCAATTTTTTTTAATAATTTGAAAATATATAATTTTTTTAAATATATATTTTTAGTTTGTAATTAAAATATATATATTTTTATTATTACACACATATTTTTTTTTATTTAACATATGTATTTAAATATTCATATTGCTTTTAATTATTTAATTTCAAATTAAATTGGTAAGATATAATTTATTATTAATAAATAACATAACAATAAAATTGAATAATACTTTCTTTCTAATAATGAAAAATATGCTAATTTTTTTTAGGTTTATGTAATTTTATTTTAATTAGTTTTTATTTAATATCAAATAAATTGTAAAAATACAATTTATTATGGGCTGATAGCAAATATAATAATTGAGCATAAAATAATAGCATTTATAGCAAAAAGTAAAGAATTTGCAAATACGGCAAACAAATAACGCAGTTTTTTTTTTAATTTATAGCCTATCAGTGATAGACTGGTATTACTGATAAGACTTAAATAACAACATAAATTTAGTCTATCAACCATAGATTTCTATCAATAGACTATATATTATGTTGTGATTTAAGTCTATTAGAGATACAAATCTATTGCTGATTGACGAGATTCTATTACTTAACTTTTGAATTTCTTATAGTACGTGTAGTGTTTATTCACTTTCAAATCTCATAAGTTTTTATTTTAATTTGGTTTGTTGCTTATATGTTTTGATTTGTTAGTCTATAACTTTTGATTTATGAGCTATGCTTCTTCATTTAAAGTTTTTTTTTTTAAATTATTATTATTATTATTTTAAAGTTCTTAATTGTTATCATATAAGTTGTGATTTGTAAGTTTTTTTTTGTAAGTTATGACTTGTTAGTTTAAAGTTCATTTATGTTTTTTTTCATTTATAGTCTATCAGTGATAGATTGGTATCACTGATAGACTTAAATAAAAACATAAGTTTAGTCTATCAGCGATAGACTTCTATATATCAATGATAAACTATACATCATATTGACTACATTGTTATGTGTTTTTATTTTATTTTTTAAGCTTGAATGGAGAATCAAACAACAAACGGACATGATCTTAGAAAACAAAAAGAAAAAATCAAGTGGTGAAGGTAGTTTTTGTTATTTAATAAAGTATATTTTTTTAGGTTGTGATTTAAGTCTATCTCTAATAAACCGTCTATCACTATGTGATAAAAGTCTATCACTGATACACTCAGATCTATCAGTGATATCAACCTATCAATATCTTTGTCCTCGTATTGGTCACAGTCGTAAAACATGTAAATTTTCACAAGTTGTAAAACGATCTAATATCAACAATTGACATTTTATATTGATTATAAGTAGTTGATTCTTTTACTTTATATATATATGTATATATATGTATATATATGTTATAAGTATTATATAATTGATTCTTTTATTTTTGAGGTATTTATGCTTGACATTTAACAATTTGAGATAATAAATTCACATTAATCTTTATAAAATCCATTTAGAACGAATCTTACAGAGAAAGAAAAAGAAAAATTATTAATTTATCACTGATTAGTGATAAACTTATATGACGGATAGATGTAAAAATTGTATATTAGTGATAGACATATATCACTGATAGAAGTAAAAATAATAGTCTATTAATGATAGACATTTATTACTAATTGAAGTAAAAATGGTCTATCACAGATTGAAAATAGTTTGTCACTACTTGAAGTAAAACAGGTCTATCAGCGATACAATTTTCAATATTTGCCATATTTGCAAATTATTTTTCTACGTGACATATTTGCAAATATGACAACAAATTTTGACATCCATTATAATTTTCACTTTATTATTATTAAATAAAATAATATAAAGTAATAATAGTAATTTTCATTATATTTTTAATTAATTGATTAGAAATATAAAAGATTATTCTTGTAATCATCCTATATCTTATTCGATTCCAGACATGAATTGGTTTCTGATTCCAATTTAAGACAACTCCAGGTAAACAACATCGAAGAAATATAATTCTCATTCCAATTTATTTCATTTCAATTGATTTTTATTTCGATTTAAGTTAAGTAAACGACGTGTTAGTTAAATCTCAAATATAATTAATAAATCTATAATTAACATATTTTATGTTTAAATTTTCTATGATTATTATTTTACAATATTATATAATTTATAATGTATAACAAAAATAAATTGAGTTAGACTTTATCAAAATTTATATTTTTTTAAGTGTAATTCTTTAATTTGTTTTCAATTTTCAAATTTAGAATCTAGATACACTTAAATTATATATATATATATATATATATAAAAGGTTGTTTTTAGAAATTCCACTATTAGATGGTAGAGTCCATAGGTTATAATTTGATTGGGGAGATTATCTTAACTTTAAAAGTACCACTAAAAACGTAATTTTTTATTTAAAAAACAAAAAAGAAAATCCAATCACTGAGGCCAAAAGTGGTTGATTTTAATTTTGAGAAGAGAGTGAGCCCACATGCCATATCCCATTTCCCAATTTATTCTTCCTTCCGAGAAATTTCCCACTATCACTTTTCCATTTGGAAAAACTTGGTGAAGAATTTTGCTGGCCCTGCCATTGCCATAATTTCCAAGAAGCTGCCTTCCTAATTCCTTCTCTTTCTCTGCAAGAAAATGAAATCAGACCAAATTTATTGCATTAAAAACTACTCCCAACAATAATCTTATATATCAGCTCCATTTTGATTGTCTTATGTTCCAGTTGCATATAATGGCCTAATTCCCCATCCCTCCTCCTCTGCCTTTGTTGTATTCCAATTTGGCCACCTTTGAATTTTTTGGTTTCTATTCCGTGACTTCCATGGCTTTTGCTGATTTTGGGGTGTATAACTTACACACTCACTCAGTACTCATGCTAAAGCCCACTAGAACTTGTTACTTCATCTCATTTGATTAGATATGGTTACAGGAATAAAAAATTAGATATGGATTAAGGGAGATTTAGTCCAACGAAGGCTGAGCCCATGATCAATCTCTTTGAAGCAAAAGAAACTTGGCCCAAGTAGGCTGGCTCAGATAGTTTGGAAAGATCAAGTCCAGTTTGAGCTCAACCCAAGAAAGGAAGCTCGAACAGCCCACCCAGCAGAGGAGGTCGGTCAAGTCGACCTCACGAGAAGGAAGCGACCAAGTTGACCACCCTCTATAAGGGAGGGGTCGACTGAGCCGACCACCCTCCCAGGGAAGTGGTCGGCCGAGCCTACCCATCGGTTATTTGTGCTATTACAATGGTGGCCGATCTATAATGCATTGTAATGCCTATAACTGATCGCATTTGTAATCAAATCAGTGGTTACGCATAGGGCAACATTTACAAGGCCTACAATCCATTGACATCCCTATAAAGGAAAAAGGAAAGACATGTTGAAGGTAGGCAATTCAAATTACTCTCTTTTGTGCTAAGTCTTTTTTCATAGTCCAAGCTAACTCGAGCGTCAAAGTGTTGTGGTTTAACACCGCACCGGTATGCAATCTTTCTGTTTTGCAGGTGCACGCTTACATTCCTCCTAGCTAAACAAATTTATTGTGAGCCGGATTTAGGCATCAACAATTGGCGCCGTTTGTGAGGATGAATCAGTGCTCTACCAATATCTGCGCATCTGGAAACTACTACACATTTGGAAACATGAGTAAGAAGGTCAGTGACAATGACAACCATATGGTTGAAAGGGACCTGTCAAATCATGATAGACCCCCAAGGTGTGTAGTTGTATAGGATGTGGATCCCAGTGATTGAATTGTTGTGCTGGAAGAAATGATGCAAAAGATGGATTGTAACATCACTCCGCTCATTGAGCAGTTGGATCAACAAGCCCAGCAAGAGAAAAACTCACCAGAGGTTTAGGATCCTCACCCTTTCACTTGTTCATGATCTGACCAAGAGAAAAGGCCCAGCGGATGGTGATGAGAGAATCAAGAAGCCGAAATTCTGAATGTGTGGAGAAATTGCATCCCGAAGGAAATGACAAGCGGTCAGCCCGATGAGATCTGAAGGATCGATTATCATGCTCAGGTGGTCGTCCATTGCAATCACGGACTATTTGAAATAGTGAGATTCGTAGTCAACACAATAGAAGTCGCTCCCATCGAATGCATCTGGTGGTGTAAGAGAAAGAGCGAGCCAAGAAAAGTAACCTCAACACGAACTTTTGTGAGATACTGAATCGAAAGCAAAAGGATCACGGGTTTGAGGAACTTGAAGTAGAGAGCAAAACATGAGCACATGAGTTGCAACGAATCCAAAATCAGCTCGACTACATGAAGAAAGTGCAAAGCATTATCGGGCTGGACCTAAAAATGTTATTAAACCAGGTAGACCCTCCTTTTACTAACGAAATTATACAGGAATCTGTTCCACTTTAAGTTCAAACTACCAACGAAGAAGCCGTATGACGGATTGAAGGACCCAATAGAATATCTAATACATTTTGGTTGTGGATGGAGCTCCATGGAGTCCAAGATGCGATCAATGCTGATCATTTTCTTTTACTTTGACAGGACCAGCTTGAAAATGGTTTTGTAAGTTAAAACGAAGATCAATCTCGTCTTTCTAGGAGCTGGCGCAAGCTTTCGTCACCCAGTTCTTAGGCGGTCATGATCAGAAGAGGCCTCCACGCATCTGTTAACAATTAGATAGAGGTCGAGAGACAACCTTCGAGAGTATGTGTCATAGTTCAATGACAAGGCACTCCAAATTGAAGGCTACATTGACGGAGCAGTGCTCACAACAATTATGGCTGGATTGAAAATGAGAAATCTCTATGGTTGTTGAGCAAACAAGTATCGAACACCTATGCCAAGCTCCTCACCAGAGCACAAAAGTACATGACTATTGAGAGTTACTACATTCAATGCGAGTACTTAATGATAAGAACAATTGATCCAACCCTTTGAAAGGGAAGACAAGAATAGAAATAGCCAATCTGATCTGAAGAAGCGAAAGAATGCAGATCGACCAGAGCATTCGGCTCGATAGGGTCTTCCCTCGAACAGATTCGAACGATATACACCCATTGTCATCTCAATCGAATAGATGTTAATGGCAGTTCAAGATAGAGAACTGTTGAAGTGGCTAGGAAAGATGAAGGCAGGGGCCCATCGACAAAGCAAAAATAAGTATTGCTTATTTCACCTTGACCATGGTCATGCAGCTTTTGAACGCTTTGATCTAAAGAAGGATATTGAATCTCTAATCCAAGAGGGACATCTCAAAGAGTTTGTTGGTGAGCCTTGCAGCCATCAGATCTGCGGAGGTTGCAGATATGGTGGTAGGGGAAATAAGAATCGAGGTGATGACGATTGCTCACTTCAGAAGATCAGAACCATATTAAAGGACCGGTTAGAGAAGAGTCTGGAAAAAAGAGAAAGGCTAGTGCACGCAGTGCTAGGGGCTCGAAAGACTAAGGAAGTTTGTTCAACCACTCTGGTCGAGCCGACCCTACCAATTAACTTCACTACATAAGAGGCATTTCAGATTCATCAACTTGCAACGATGCACTGGTTGTATCATTTATCATTGCAAATATTAAGGTTCGTTGAATCTTAATGGATTGTGGGAGCTCAGCTGAGGTGTTTTCATTGTTGGCCTACAACACAATGAAGCTGGGAAATGATCAATTAAAAAGCAGTCCAACCCCACTTGTTGCGTTTGGAGGAGAACTCATGATTTTAGAAGGAAGAATTGAGCTGCCAGTTGTCTCAACCCTACTATGAAGAGAGTGGGTTGAGATTCCCACCAAGAGAACAAGTAGTGAGCAAGCAAGTGGAGACATGAAGCGTCACCCGATAGGCCAAAGTTAGGGCTGAAAGAGAAGTGTCGTGATACAACCAAGGAGGATGGTACATCACCTAATACACCAAGAAGAAATGCACAAGAAAGCATAACTGAGGCGCAAGCAAAAGTAGAAGCAATAGTGACGTCGGCAGTGTCAATGACAAGCTTAGTAGGGGTTAGATTGGGCCCTATGTCATGACCCTAGAAGTCGGGGTTGTGTCGTGAGTTTTGACTAGCGGCTTTGGAGTTAGATGTATATCAGTGAGATATGCAAGCACGCAAAGTTTCAGGTGAAACGAAGTTCAAATGTGCACTCCATGGTGGCGAGTGACTTCTCGCCACATGTGATGTTCCTGCTAGAAAGATCAAACATGCCTTAGAATGTACTATAGCGGGGCATGATGTCAACTTTCCACCCCTGGGCCTCGTGGCCTAAGCGAGCAACCTTGTGGCACATGCGTGTGTCATGGCGAGGGCGAGCGTTGCAAGACGAGTGTCTTGAACGTCTTTCATGGAGAATGAGTCTCGTGGACAGTGTCGGGTGGCACGAGTGTGCTGACATTGCGCCCCTTTCCATGGGTCGAAGGTTCGAATATGCAACCGGGCTTCAGTACGGTATGCTCGAGTGACACAATATGGATGCAAGAGTCATCACACCTTGATAGTGTTCGAATGGATGGATGTTCGAAGGGTATCAGTAGAAAGTACAAACCCATGGGTCGATTCTCGATAAGTGTCTCCGAACGAAGAGAAAAGACAGATGTCATCCCGAGACTTGGGGTGGCATCTAAAAGCATTAATGAGCTTGATAAGTACCCGGTTGACATGGTTCTTGGCCAATATAGTCCGATAAGCTCTGTAATGACTCAGTAGAGTCCAGTAGGCATTAGAATCACCCGGTAGAGCCCGTAAGCATCATTATGACCTGACAGGTCTCGGTAAGTGCCTAAATCACTATGTAAGCTCCAATAAGGGTTTATTAGGCCGTTTTTACC
This sequence comes from Telfairia occidentalis, assembly GCA_026257165.2. Taxonomy (NCBI): domain Eukaryota; kingdom Viridiplantae; phylum Streptophyta; class Magnoliopsida; order Cucurbitales; family Cucurbitaceae; genus Telfairia; species Telfairia occidentalis. Next base: position 3,058,123 of record JAOANK020000092.1, on the reverse strand, counting down.
CAATTGAGGGTCCGAATGAGTCCCGATAAAGTTCCAAATTGATGTAAAAGCGTGACAACTGCGTTGATGGGAACCTAGATGAAGCAAAAAAAGATGTGATGAGGCCTTTAAGGGGCCTTGGCCTAGTGTAGAGGCAAGATTAAGCTGTGAGGACTTGGTCTAGCATAGAGGCAAGTCGGCTAGAGTCACGAAAGAGAAGAAATGCACGTAGAGGCGATGTGCATTGCCGAGAGTAAGCCAAGTTGCATGCGTAATTGCGAACCTTCACTTATGGGACTACGTCAACGATGAGCGAAAAGAGTTATTGCGTGTGGGTAGTCGGGTGAGCATTCAAGATGTCATCGTGATGCAAAATTTAGAAAAGCTCGGTCGAGGAAGAAAGAACGTTGCTTATGATCCAACGGAGTTAAATGACTCATGAAAATAATGTTGGGGCTAGAGTTAACCTTAAGGCTAGCCATAATCGGGGTAAGATTATGACGCCATACAAATCGAAAAGTTGTGACCGTGACATTTGGTATCAGAGCTTATAAACACAAAGCGTGAAATTTGGTATCAAAGCCCCGCTTTGTGCGTTAAGTCGGACCCAAAAGATAGAAAGACAACCCAAGGTGAAAGAGAATGACTCCACAAGTGTGTCAAGAGTGCCCGTTTAGCAAGGCAGTGGTGTTAGTTAGTATCAAAGACATAAAAGAAGGTTGAAGTCTGACTCTTTGAGCCGTCAAGTTCAAAAGAGAGAGTGTACTTGGTTGAGAGGAATCAAACCAGTCAAAAAGCAAGAACTAAGCTCTGTTGCCTAAGCCCTTGGGTGTTACGAGGTGACCATAAAAGAAGAAAAGGCAATGTTTTATCGAAACTCCTAAAAGTCGTGGAGCTACTTGAAAGCCAAATGCAAAGTGAGTCACAAAGAGAAAAGTCGCACATCAATGGCCCCGAGAATCAGTGAGGCAAGGTTGGGTTAGCCTGCAAAAATGCAGTAAGAGTTGAAAGTAGTGGGCTTGTATTCAGTGAGGGGGTAAAGAGTTAGTGCAAGAAGGGAAAAGAAAAGTGAGCTTAAAAGAAAAGAAAGACAACATTTTAACGAAGCTCTGAAAAGTGTTGGAGCTAATTTCAAGCCAAATGCAGAGTTAGCTGCCAAAGAGAAAAGTTGCATGTCAGTGGCCCGAGAATCAAAGAGATGAGGTCGGGAGCCTGCAAAAGTGCAGTAAGAGTTGAAGTGGTAGGTCTACATTCAGAAAAGAGGTAGAGACTGAGTGCAAGAAGAAGAAAAAGAATGAAAAAGAAAAGTAGTAAGTCATGCATGGATGCCAAGTGGGGCAATGTTAGTGTAGGCAAGAGAAGCCAGCTGCATGTGTTCGCCTTGAGTCCTAATATGCCAAACGAAAGCTCTTAAAAGTGGCAAAAGTGATCCATGGGAAGTTTTAGGAGTGGTGTACTTTCCTGGATTCCCTCATTAGCCAAGGAAAGTTCGTTTGAGTATGTTCATGTTGCTTGCACGACAAAGCAAAGTTGAGAAAGATGGGTTAGGCTGTAGGCCTAAGCTCCAATCTTCTGGAGACAAGTTCAGATAGTCATTTCGAGGTAGAGAAAAGGCATGGGTGACATTTGCTTGAGTGAAGAGCGCAAAGAACAAGCATAATTGTGTTAGTGTTGGTGGAACCTTGATGCGCCAAGTAGAGTGGGCAATGCTTGGTGTATTTTGGCAATGTTAGCATTGATTCAATGCTCTGATTATGTTAGTGTTGGTAGAACCTTGATGCATCTAGTAGAGTGGGCAATGGAAAAATAAACATTTATTCAGTACGGGCAAGTTGTAAACAACACGAGACAATCAAGAGTAAAGGCCCAAGTAGGGCAAGATGGCATTTTGATCGTCAAAGAAAAAAAGAGCAAGAAGGGGAAAGCCATGTCTGAAGTGCCGAGATTGACACAAGAAGAAAGGGAAGAAAATAAGCATGCAGTTTGTTTCAAGAGTAAACAACATTACAACTTATTTGCCACACTTGGTGGCCATGGAGAGGGATTTGGCCGAAGGGGAGTGCCAACTCAAGAAGCGAGCTTAAAGAAAGAGTGTTAGTTGTCTGGCCAAGTGCAGATCATCAGTCGCTTAGAGAATATGAGGATTGAAGCGATGTAGGGATTGAAGCAAGGACCAAATGTGCCCAAGTTTAGTGTAATGTCCGTCAGTACATGTTTCGGGCCAAGTCCAAAAGGAAGGCGCGAGAAGGTCCACGAGAGAAGACAGTACTAGAGGGATTGCACCAAGTTGATGTTCATCTGAGGCACTGAGATAAAGAGTAGAGTCAGTTAGCCAGTCTGAAGAAGAAAGTCGTTATCAAGGGTGATGGCACAATTAAGTGGAGGAAACTGTTACAATCCTAAGTGAAGAACGGGGACTGTAACCCCCACAGAATGTCATCGAGGACAGCAACAAGTTAGTGAGGGGGAGTGTCTCAACCCTACTATGAAGAGAGTAGGTTGAGACTCCCCATCAAGAGAATAAACAGCACTCAAACAAGTGGCAACATGAAGCATCGCTTGACAGCCCAAAGCAAGGGCCGGAAGAGAAGCTTCGTGATGTGACCAAAGAGGATGGTGCATCACCTAACACACCAAAAAGATGTGCAGAAGAAAGCACAACTGAGGCTCAAGCAAAAGTAGAAGCAACAGTAATGTTGGCAGTGTCAGTGACAAGCTCAGTGGGGGCTAAATGGAGCCCCGAGCCATGACCCTAGAAGTCGGAGTTAGGTCATGAGTTTCGGTGAGTGACTTTAGAGTTAGATGCATATTAGTGAGATATGCAAGCACGCAAAGTTTCAGATGAAGCGAAGTTCAAACGTGCGCTTCATGCTAGCGAGTGACTCCTCGCCACATGTGATGTTCCTGCCAAAAAGACCAAATATGCCTCAGAATGTACTATAAAGGGCATGATGTCAGCTCTCCACCACCCCTAGGCCTCGTGGCCTAAGCGAGCTACCCCATGACACATACGTGTGTCTTGGTGAGGGTGAACGTTGCAAGATGAGTGTCTTGAACGTCTTCCATGGAAAATAAGATCTCGTGGACAGTGTCGAATGGCACGGGTGGCCGGCATTGCACCCATTCCTATAGGTCGAAGGTTCGAATATGCACCTAGGCTTCAGTACGATATCCTCGCGTGACACGGTATGGATGCAAGAGTCATCATACCTCTATAGTGTCCAGATAGATGTATGTCCTGAGGGTCTTAATAGAAAATACGAACCCATGGGTTAGTTCTCGATAAGCATGCCCAAACGAAGAAAGAAGGCAGATGTCATCTCGAGGCTTGGGGTGGCATCCAAAAACATCAGTAAGCTTGATAAGTAATCGGTTGACACGATACTTGTCTGATATAGCCTGTAAGCGTTGTAATGGCCTAGTAGAGTCTGGTAAGCGTTATTATGACTCGACCGGTCTCGGTAAGTGCCTGAATCACCCAATAAGCCTTGATAAGGGTTTATTAGGCCATTTTTACCCAATTGAGGGTTTAAATGAGTCCCGATAAAATTCCAGATTGATGTAAAAGCGTGACGACCGCATTGATGGGAACCTTGATGAAGAGAAAAGATGCGACAAGGGCTTTAAGGGACCTTGGCCTAGTGTAAAAGCAAGTTGTGAGGACTTGTCTTAGAGTAGAGGCAAGTCAGCTAGAGTCGCGAAAGAGAAGAAATGCACATAGAGGCGACGTACATTGCCGAGAGTAAGCCAAATTGCATGCGTAATTGCCAACCTTCACTTGTGTGACTACGCCAATGATGAGCAAAAGGAGCTCTTGCGTGTGAGTAGTTAGATGAGCGTTCAAGATGTCATCGTGATGCAAAGTTTAGAGAAGCTCAGTCGAGGAAAAAAGAACGTCGTCTATGTTTCGACGGAGTTAAATGACTCATTAAAAAAATGTTGAGACTAGAGTTAACCTTAAGGTCGACCATAATTGGGGTAAGATAATGGCATCACACGGTTTGAAAAGTTGTGATCGTGACACCAATCACGTTTGGTGAAAGGGGAAATAGCATAACGAAAATGGTGGACTTCTTGGTTGTTGACCAAAACTTGGTCTATAACGTAATACTGGGAAGACTAGCTCTCTATAGCTTGGGCGTAGTTGCATCAACGTATCACCAGATGATGAAGTTTCTGTTTGCTCGGGGCATTGGAATCGCTAAGGGAAAGTAGCAAACATCTTGTGAATGCTACTACCTAACACTAAGAGATGGGGTGGCAACTTAGGCAACCAATATTTTGGCAATTGAAGAGACGATTAGCTTAATGAGAGCAAAGGAAAGGTCAGGCTCTTCTTAAATAGTTTGACACCTTTGGACACAGACAAACTCTGATGTCTCGCCTAGTTTGCAAACTTTAGTAGTTGAATTTTCTTTCTTTTCTCTACATATAATTTGCAAAGTTAAACAAGAAATAAATAAGTCTTTTATCTCGAACATTGCACCTAGGTGAGTTTTCATTGTGCAAAATCTAACTCGAGTGGGGGCTGGTAGTACAATATAAGTGTTGGATTTTCTGAAGAGCGAAATCAGGTGGTGAGCTCGACTCAATTGGGAAAGCTAAGCCCATAGTCGACCCTCTACAAATTTCCTGAAGAAAGAGCTCTATTCTATTGTCGAGTCGATTGGCGAAGTAGAGCATGAGGAGTGTTGGAGTAAACCATTTGACTACAAGTTGGAGGCTCATCCATGGTCAAATCTGTGATCAAGATAGGAGTAGGACTAGTAGAACTAGGCAAGCTCCTACCTCAAAGTGAAGTCTCTCACGCTCCATTACCGACAAGACTTGTTCTCTTAAGTAGAAATCTTTTTTCTCCCTTGACTTTCAACTCTCGAATAGAGTACGAGGAAACACAACCAACCCATGGTAGCCTAAAAAGTCCAGAACTCCACATGGGAGTGTGAGCTACTATTATGGGTAGAAAAATGAGATATGAGTTAAGGGAGACTTAGTCCAACAAAGGCTGAGCTCAGGACCAATCTCTTTGAACTAAGAGAAGCTCGAACCAAGTAGGCTGAGTTAGATAGCTTTGAAAAAGCCAACCTAGTTTGAGCTCAACCTAGAAAATGGAGCTCAAGGAACCCACTAAGCAAGGAGGTAGGTCAAGCCAACCTCTCGAAAAGGAGTGGCTGAGCCGATCACTTGGCCAAGGTGTGGTCGGTCGAGTCGACCACTTAACAAGAATGGGTAAGCTGGTTACTTATGCTATTACAACAGTGGCCGATTTGTAACGTATTGTAACGCTTGTAACTAATCGCATCTGTAATCAAATCAGTGGTTACGCAGAGGGCAACAGTTACAAGGTCTATAGCCCCATCGACATCCCTATAAATGAAAGGGGAAAGACATGTTGAAGGTAGGCAATTCAAACTACTCTCTTTTGTGCTAATTATTTTCTCATAACCAGACCTAACTTGAGCATCATAGTGTTGGTGGCTTAGCACCCCATTGGTGCACAGTCTTTCTATTTTGCAAGTGCACACATTTACATTCGTCCCACCTAAACAAATTTACAGTTCAGCAAATGATTCAGGCATCAACTGATATTGTAATCTCTTACTGTCTAACTACTTTTTCTCTAATTGTGAATGTGAATGCTCTTTACTAAATTCTAAATCTTCTTTCCAAGAATTCTCATTGCATCTTATCAAATCCATTAAGAATGTGAAGCATAATTGTTGTGCCAACTAACTCATGAATTACACTCAATTTGTTTGTACTTTAAACCCTTTATTTTTTAGCTCCATTTTTCATTTATTTATTAAGGAATCAATGTGTAAAATTTTTGGTTCTTGAAGTTTGAGTTAAGGATTTGATTTTGTCCCACAACAAAGTTTCAAAAGATAACATTTTTTTGGTTGAAAATGAATCTTTCATCATTGTTGGAATAAATTAATTCATAAGTGGAAGAATTTATAGGATATAATTATATTTGAGCTAACTAATAGGCATATTATGTGTTTTAATCACAAACTTAATCAATTTTTCCATTCAAAATATGTTGCTCATTGAGTGGGATATAAGATCAACAATACTCAATTGAGCTAATATTTAATAATTTACCTCCATATACTATTCCTCTTAGTTTCTTATTCTCTACCAAATTGAGAGATTCACCCATATCATATATGAGTTGTGTTATGGATAAATTTGGCAATTGCGTACGCTTGTTGGGTATGTCGACGTTTGGATTAGTCACATCGAATGGGAGAGTTGGGGAGGAACCTGGTCAAAGGGTCTAGCCGAGCGACTAAGGAGGTAAAGTCGAGTTGCACCTCCAACCTCGAGATGTAGAGACCAAACAATTTAAGCAGAGGTACAACCTGGTGTCGGCTCCTCTAATAGAAGGTTAAGTCATAAGCCATCATCATTTGCTAGGAAGTATGGATGGCCTAACTCTGGAGTGACAAATGTGACTAGTTAAGTTTATCATGGTGGCAAAATCATAATTACAACTTTTATGAATAGGAGAATCTCCCTCACACTCAAGTATACAATTCTAATCCATGCTTTAGCTTGACACAACTCAGATCTAACTTAATTATGGGAGTGTCTGGCAAACACCACACCATACGTAGGCAATTGTTGAGCCAAATTTTTGCATCAACCTTTGACATGAATGATTAGTCATGCTCTAACTCAATTGCACACCTCTTTAAATTAGTAAAATCGTGAGCAATGTGAATTGTGAGAATGATATATAACTCAAAATCAGAGGCCCAAGATCTCTTATCGAAGAAAGGCAGAAGACAACAAACTTGAAATGTTGAGGCTAACTCGACGTACGGTGTCTCGAGGAGGGCAGAGACAGGGAAACAAGTTAAATTTGCCACCTAGAAGAAAAGGTGCAAGACATTAACCAAGGTTTTGGAAAACCTAACCGACCCAACAAGAACAACAAGGATGTAGCCACTCCAAAGATCTTGAGCTGATCAAGGTTCCTATGAAAAGGAAGACACCGATTGAGACCCCTTATGTAGGGGTGTTCATCGGTTGGTCGGTGTCGGTTTTAGGCAAAAATCGACTCTGAAA
>JAOANK020000092.1:3037770-3050970 GCA_026257165.2 Telfairia occidentalis | reverse complement strand
TAAAATTAGCATCAAGTCCCAAGATTGGTAGTTTTGCTTCTTCTTTTTTTAAATTTCCTTGAAGAAATTTGTATCTTTTTTCTTTTTTTTTAAGTAAATAATTGTTATTTTCTTTTTTTAGAAAAAAATTTTCTTTAAATAAATATTATTTATTTAGATTATTCTTCTTTTTTTCTAAATAAAATAACTAATATTTTAATAAATAAACTATGAATATAAAGTTTTGTTTGACAATTTAACATTATAAAATTAGCATTTTAAAATTAAAATTATTTATAATATTTAAATAGAAAGAACGAATTCTGAAAAATATTTTTTTCCTTTTTTAACTAAATAAATTTTATTTTCTTTTTTCAAAACAAATTTCATTTAAATAAATATTATTTAGTTAGATTATTCTTCTTTTTTTTTTTGAATAAAATAACTAATATTTTTAAAAAACAAACGATGAATATAAAGTTTTGTTTGGAAATTTAGTATACTAATTTTAATTTTTTAAATTAAAATTATATATAATACTTAAATAGAAAAAATGAATTCTGAAAAATATCAAGAAGAAAAACTGCCACAGGTTATATTAGGACTAAAAACTTGCCATTCTGCTAACTCAGAAAATTTAAAATTATTTTAATATGTCGTCTCTTAAAGAGGCGACATAGAACTAAATTTTTTTAAAAAATAATAAAAAAACAAACGTGACGCCAAGTGAGGTGTCACGTCAGTAGGTCGTCTCTTCAAGAGACGACTTATACTCGCGCCAATTTTAAAAGTATTATTTTTTTAAAAAGTTTTAAAGTAGATATATTTTTGAAATAAGTTTCAAAATTAACATTAAAAAAAAAAAAAATCCTACAGTGGAGTGTATGTTTATTTGATATAAAAAGCAATTTAAATTAGAATTATATAATTTTGTTTCTAATATTAATTAATGTTGGTGTGTGTGGCATAATGCAGCTTCAACCACGTGGTCCGGGTGATTGGAAGATAAACCGCACACAAATAAAACTACAAGGATACATCTCTTAGCTTATATTTGAATATCATGTTCCAAAAAGGTAAACAAATAAATTATTAATCAACCAATAAAAATAATAATTGAGGGTTGTTGGAACATTGTTGTAATTTCTCAATATTATAAATGTTATGTCAAAATAAATTATTGTGCGTAATTTTAATCTTATATTTCACACGTGCTTTTGGCTTAATTTAAGTATAAATGTTGAAGAAAAATTATTAAGTTAGTTAGCTAATATGTATAAATGTTTGATGGAGCCAATCAAAGTATAGTTCAGTGGATAAAGACATTTATTACCATCGCAAAGGCCGATGGTTCGATCTCCCATCCTCACAAATGTTGAACTAAAAAAAAAAAATTTTGGAAAGAGCAAATTTGCATAAAGAAGAGAGACGTGAGACAAATTTTATACGTATAAAGAAAAGTCGAAAGTAGAAAATCGATAAAGATAAGTTAGTGAGAAAATATCTGCAATCAGATAGAGATTGTGATGACATCGTGATGACTTGGGAGTAAATTTTCATGTAGCAAGTAAGAAAATATTGGCGTTACTATTAAATGTTTTGTTTTCTAAATTAAATTTTTTGACATTATTAAGGAATTATTATTATTGTTGTTGATGTATATGTATAAACATTTGTATTGAGTTTGAGTCATTGTTTCATCTTCTCTTTATATCCTCCTTTTTTCTTATGGTCATAAATTGTGACATTCAAAATTTATTATACTATATAATTTATAATGTAAAAATTGTATTTCTTGTGTCATTTGACTTTGACATTCTAATTTGATAACAAATTAATTATTTAAAAAAAGTAATTTTCCTCAAATATATTTTTCCTTGCAAATTCAGTCATGGTGTTAAACTGCCTGTTTTGCCCTCTACTTGTATAGATCATTAGTTTGTAAGAGGTTATTTCCCTTGGCTCTCCAATAAATGCATATAGCTCAAATGAGTTGTCTAATTTATGATGTGTTTGAGAGTGATTTTATAATGGTTAAAATTACTTTTTTCATGGTCAAATTTAAGTACTTAACTTTTGTTATGACAAAAGTGATTTTAAGCAGTTTAAAATCTCTTCCAAGTACATCATTATTTATGAATGAAAATTTCTTTTTCAAAGAGAGAGAAAAAATTATTTAAAACTAGATGCGAAGAAAAGTCAAACTGAAGGCCTTTGTAAAAATTATAATTAAAAAAGGTCAAAGGGAAGGATATTAACTATGTGCGCCGTAATAACTAGGTTAAAAGATAGTTTGGTTCTCTTAACTTTTTCTAATTTTGATTTTAGTCTTGAGTTTATATTACTTGTTCAATTTTTCTTTACCAACTTTTGGTAACTTTTAAAAAGTAATAATTTTGTGAAACCAAACTCAATTAATCAAAATATATTTTTTCGATTAAAAAATTGTGAGTTAGAATCCACACTCCCACATGTTATTAAATTGAAAAAAAAAAGTATAATTCTCATGTAATTTGATGAAGTCGGACTTAAAAAAAGGAAATAAAATTGGAAGCTTAAGAAATGGAGCAATCAGCAAATCAAAGATGAAAAGGAAAATAGTAATAATAAAAAAAAAAACATAAACTAAATTTTATAAATTGAAATAATTTAATAAGACTGTTTAGAAAAATCATTCATATCAATGCCGTGATAATTAAAATTTGAATTATCATACAGAGAAAAAAAAAAATAGAAATTTGAACGCATCCCTTTAAAAAGTCCAAGCGATCACATTTCAGCTATTACATTTTTTTTCCTTCCAGATTCTTTTTCCCTGTTGTTTGTACAGAACATGACATTCCATCAAATATAAAAATTGATATTCAAAATATTTTGGTCACAATTTTAATAAATTTTATTTTTATCATTCAACTTTTAAATGATTTTTTCAATTCCTAAAAGTTTTAGTCATTTTTGTATTTATATTATTATTTGCTTTAGCCAACCTATGTGGATACAATACACGTCAATGTCAATACATTGAAACAAATCTACGAAGCTACCTTATATTGCTCATATTTTTCTATTAAATAAATAAATAAATAAATAATAACAAAGGCCACAAAATTTGTTTCTAAAAAAGTTTTAGGATTAAAATGAATATTTTGAAAATTCAGAAACTAAAATAAAAATAAAAATAATTAAATTTAGACATTAAAATAGACATTTTAAAATCAAAGACAAAAATGAAATTGAGTTTAGACACCAAAAAGCAAAATATAAGAATAAATATGTTATTTGCAAAAATGGATGAGAAGAAGAAGTAAAGTAAAAGTAAAACCGAACACATACAGAAAGTCAAATGCTTTTACAATGTAGTTGGAATTTAAGAACAGGAAAAGTCAAAGTTTTGAAAAGTCAGTCATGGAGTGCATCGTATTTAATCCATCTAGAACTTTGATTTTCATAAGGTCTTGTGGTGTATTTTTCTTCCACACCAACTATTTTTAATGCCACAGTCCAATTGATTATCCAATGCTTTTTTTTTTTTTTGTCAAAATCAAATATTAGTCTATAGTTGTTCCTTAGCTGTTCTATTTATGGCATTTTCTCCAAGTCCACACACGTTCATTATTATTTTTTTTCTTTTTGAAAAAATCTTTGAATGTTTTAGGCAAGATTTGTCATATTTTTTTGAAAAAAGCTTTGAATGGTTTAACCAGTTGAGCTATGTTCGGTTTAGCAAATTTGCCATATCTATGCCAATAGAACATGCATATTTTTTTCAAAAATACGCATCATCATTAAAAATTTGATAACTATGTTTTTTGTTAGGTTTTTTTTTGCCTGCATTTATCTCTCTAGTTGGATAAATTATTCAACGATACTATCACGATATGCCTAATTCTTATTAGTCGTTGGGTTTAGATAACAAATTTTTCATGCTCTCTAAATCTTCAATGACATTGTAGCAGTCTTCTCCAATAATTTCTTTTCTAGTTATCAAAAAGCATAATGGCTTTTAAGTAGGAAATACTTATTGTGTGAAAACAAGTATTTTCTTTTTACCCTTTTTTTAAAAAATAACAACACTCATTGGGTGGGGAATTGGCCATTTACAAAATATTTAGCCACATAATTAAATGTTATATATAATTGAATAGACTTTTAATGTTCAACTCTCTGACTGGTTGATATCCTAAAAAGAAAAAGAAAAAAGGAAATCGGCGACTGGTTGGGATGTGAGTGGGGCACTCCAACCCCTTTTTTTAGTGCTTTTCAATGTTTTAAATAAATGTCTTGTCTAATAATATCTAACATTAAAAAATAAAAACACTACAAACTTATGTGGTTTATTACAATAAAATAAGATGGTTAAAGGAACTAAACCACCTCAATTAAGCCAACTTCATCATAGCATAACATCATTACAATTTTTGTACTTATTCTATTTTAAGTTTGATATAAAAAATAATCTTCCTTGTAAATAATTTAAAAAAAAAAAACACATCTCATCTTTAAGTTCCAAATCGAGTAAGATGATCTTAAAATCTATCTTTTTTAAAAAAAAATCAAGATTTATGTTTTAAGTCAGGTATTTGAAAATAAATATGTATTAAAAATTAAGAAACAAAAACAAAAGGGAACAATATTTTGATAAAAGAGTAGAATTGGAGAAATTGTATATATTTGTTATGTTAATGTAGAATATTTTTTAAAAAATATCACTTCTAGTTTGAGCATAGCTGATCAATTTATTAAGACCGATCAAAAGTTTAGAGTTGAAATCTTCATTCTCAAATGTTATTGAACAGAAAAAGATATGGTTCTAATGAAATGATGATAATAAGATAAAGAAAAGAAAAAATGAAGATTTTTTTTAGTGAAAAGATTCCCAACTTATTAGTGATAGTGATGGTACAATAAACTCATTAGTCAATACGAACTGAGTCAACCAACAATTGTACTAATGTTTTTCGTTTTTTTTTTTAATAATAACTTTTCATCCTCTTCATTTCCCATTTGACAATCGTTGATAGTGGACAAACAGAGAGACATCAAATTTTCTATACAAATTTTCAGAGCCCACTATAGAATTTGAACCCCCATTTCTAGTCTTCTAGTTCTAACATATAATTGTATAAATACGCAAATCCCCTTGCCAATTCGTTCCCAAATCATGGCGGTTCTGAAATTCCTTATGTACTCTGTTTTCTTTTCCCTGACCTTCAGCTTGTCGTTCACTGCCCAAGCTGCCCAGATGGCGCCGGCCGTGAAGGCTGCTTATTGGCCGTCTTGGTTTTTGGAAACTTTCCCACCTTCCGCCATTAACACAGCTCTGTTTACCCATGTGTATTACGCCTTTCTCATGCCGAGTAACGATTCGCTTACTTTCGAGTTGCCGGATTCTACTGCGGCCGCGCTCTCCCAGTTTACCACCTCTCTGCGGCTGAAGAATCCACCCGTGAAGACTCTGTTTTCGATCGGCGGCGGCGGGAGTGACAGTGCTCTGTTTTCTCGTATTGCTTCCGATTCCTTATCTCGTCAGATTTTTATCGATTCGAGCATTAAGACGGCGAGAGAATTCGGATTCGATGGGGTGGATCTGGATTGGGAATTTCCGAAAGACACGATCGAGATGAAATATTTCGGGGACTTAATGATTCAGTGGAGGAAGACGGTGGAGAGGGAAGCAAAGGCGACGTCGCGGCCACCGCTTCTGCTCACCGCCGCCGTGTACTACGCATCGGAGTTTCTGACTTACGGCGACCGGCGAGCGTACCCGGCGGCGGCGATTTCGAAGAGCCTCGACTGGGTCAACGTGATGTGCTTTGACTATCGTGGGTCGTGGGATACGTCGGCGACGGGAGCCCACGCGGCATTGTTCGACCCACACACCAATCTGAGCTCCCATTATGGCCTCCGTTCATGGATCTCCGCCGGCATGCCTCGGATCAAGATGGTCATGGGCATCCCTCTCTACGGCAAGTCATGGACCCTCAAGGATCCCAATGTGCACGGCGTCGGAGCACCCGCCGTTGCTGTCGGTCCCGGCGACAACGGGATCCTAACTTACGTCCAGGTGTGTTAAATTACCACACATGAATCTAAAAGTTAGGGGATAGATTATAGTATATTTAATAATTTAGTTTGAACAGGTGGAGGAATTCAATCAGAAAACTGACGCCACGGTGGTGTACGACATACGAACCGTATCGGCGTATTCGTACGTGAAGGATTCTTGGATCGGATACGACGACGTGAAGTCGACGACGACGAAGGTGGAATTTGCTCAGGCGCTGGGTCTCCGTGGCTATTTCTTTTGGGCTCTTAGTTACGATACCGCCGATTGGAAAATTTCCACTCATGGTTACTTTCATTTCATTAATCTCTATTTCCTTATTTTTATAATTCATTTTTTTTTAACGCAAAATTTAAAATTAATTCATTACAATTATATGTCTAATATATATATTTTTTATTTTGCAGCCTCAAACGCATGGGTCGACAACCGCTATTGAAATTTTCCAATGTAAAGTTTCAAATAAATATCTTTCGGAGGATTTTTTTTTTTTTTTTTTTTTGTGTGTGTGTGTGTGTGGTATTATTGATTGACTATATATTCTCCAAATTATTATATATTATTAACAAGCTAATATATTGATCAATTATAAAGCAGAGAAATATTATATTATATATATTTATAGTTTGTTCTATTTGTGATTATAAAACTCGCATTTGCAGATAACTTGACTTAACTCAAGTAGTTAAGACATACATCTAGGAGGTTCGGTTCGAATCTTCACTTTCACTTGTTGAATTAAAAAAAAAAAACTCAAATTCCTCTTGACAAGTTACTTTGTTTTTTATTGGATTCATATTGCGCTATTTTATTTTCCACTTAAAACCTAAATAAATGTGCATAATTAGTTTGGATAGATATTAAATGTCAATTTCAATATTGTGAAAAGTAGTCTACCTTAAAATGAATGTAAATATCTTAATGAGTTGTACTAAAAAAAAAAAAAATCTTCATGAGTTGAACATATGTTAGAAAATTGGAAGCAAACGAAACAGAACAAAACAAAGACGCAGAGCCAAACAGAAAATGACTCAATTGGTTAAAGGCATCTCTTGGTCACCCCATCCTCATATATTGTTCAAACTCAAAAAAAAAAAAAGGAGAAAAATAGTAAAACAAAAAATAAACTAAAATTTTTAAGTTGCAATAATTTAATAAGATATTTTAGAAATGTTGTTGTCATATTTTTTTTTCTTTAATACCGTGAATGTGGAGATTTAAACTTCAAACTCAAAGAGAGGTATACGTGTCTTGATTGTTTAATTAAACTTATTTGGTAATAATTATAAATTAACTTATCGCACAAAAAACAAAATTTACACTCAACCAAACCTTTTGATCAAATAAAAAGAATTGGTATTGTACCATTATACGAAGTTTGAAAGAATACTAAACTTTTAAAAATGTCTATTTAGTTCCTAAACTTAGGTTTATTTTAGCCCTTTAAAATTTACGACCAAGTAATTATTTTTCCATTTAGTATATATCTACTCACTCAATAATAATACCTACTAAGTCAACTTATATGAATTCACTACATGCCCATGTAAGTACATTAAGACACACGTACAAAGCCACGAATATTCCTATGTTAAATAAATTAATGACAAAATAATGGTGAGAGCCAACAAAAGGAATATCCTTTAGAGTTCAAGAATAAAAACAATCATTTTAAAAGCTTAAAAGAAATGTGCACAATTCATTCTGGCATGTATAAATATCAATCTTAAGTTGGTTGATATTTTTCTTTTGAATATTGTTATAAATGTGAATGAGAGGAAATTCAAGAATCTGGAATCTATAAGAACAGAGTATTAAATCATTTTTTTTCCTTTTTTTTGGTATTAAATATTACAGCGGACTAAACTTTTGTCATTAGCCGTACATCCATGCATTTTGAGCTGCGAAAAAGAAGACAAAAAAGAAAAGAAAATAATAAGTGAAATATTTGTAATGAATGAATAATTGAATTTTGTGATTTAAAATTACCTGCTTGAGCGATGGCCCAATTGTTGTCGTAGCCAAGGGCCCAAAAGAAGTATCCACGAAGCCCATGGGCTTTGGCATACTTAACCTTGCCATTGATGGAAGACGGCCCATCATACCCAATCCAAGTGGTCCCTGCAAACGAGTAAGTCGAAACGGTCTCGGCGTCGAAGACCACGGTGGCGCCGTTGCCCGAATTGAACTCCAAGATGTCAGAGTAGATCATAACGCCCTCATCTCCGGGCCCCACTCCCTCCGCCGGGGCTCCAATCCCGTGCTGACACGCGTCCTTCAACCGCCACGTTCTTCCGTACACCGGCAGCCCCATGACCAATTTCTCCGGCGGAACTCCCGCTTCAACCCACGACGTTATGCCGTAGCTGGTGCTCAAATTGCTCTTCTTGTCGAAAAGCAGAGCTTGTGCCCCTGTCGCCGAAGGGCTCCATTTTCCGTAGTAATCGAAGCACATTGGGCTGATGAAATCCACGTACTCTTTAATCGCCTCGACTGGATACGATCTCGGCGGCGACGAGAAGCTGGAAGCGTACGACACAGCCGCCGATAACCCCAGTGGAAGTCGACCGGCAGTGTAGGACGATTCTGATTCGTATTCGGTTTCAATTGCTTGACGCCACTCTTGGAAGAGTGAAGACAAATGGAGCATATCGTCTGTAGAATTGGGGAATTCCCAATCCAAATCGAGGCCGTCGAAGCCGTACTCTCTGGCTGCGGAGATAGCGGATGCGATGAAGGCGGAGCGGGCGGTTTGATTCCCGGCCATGGCGGCGAAGGTGGGTACAGAGGAACCGCCGCCGCCGATGGAGAGGAAGGTTTTGATTCGTGGGTCGGCGGCGTGGATGGTGGAGGTGAAATTTCTCATCCATAGCTCATCGTTGGGAGTGATTGTCAATTGGAAGGTAACGTTATTTGGCTCGAGGAAGGCGTAGAAGAGGTGGGTAAAATGGGAGGTGGAGATTGCGTCGGGAGGGAAATTTTGGGCTAGCCATGAAAGCCAGTAACCTCCTCGTATTTCGGTGCTCTCCGGTGATTCCACGGCCAAAACACGGCCAGAAACAGAGTACACGGTGGCAGCTAGCAGAAGAACAGAGCAAAACTGCAACGACATTAATTTGGGAACTGGGGACATGGCTGGCCAAACTCAAAAGAAACAATTAATGGCCGATCTTAATTATAATTTGATTTGAAGCGAGGATCATGCAAATGTTTGTATATATATATATATATATGGAAATTATAAATGGGTAAATGCTCTGTTTATATCGACGAGGCTTGTTCAAACATTTGGAAGGTTGTGATGCCTTCATTTCAATTGGAGGGGAAAAAATTAAAGAAAAAAGACCCAAGTTAATTAGATTCGTCATTGAGAACCAAACAAACATGATATTGCTGGCCTTTCATTGCTTCGAGTCGTAAAAAGAAAAAGGAGTGGAAAGTGAAATGCCGGCCAACCTTCATTTGGATCGTCGTTGTGAAGATGGAGGTCAGGGCCTGATGGGATGGGCCAGCCCATTTCCCTTATCCTCGTTGACGCCGTCAACTTGTCACGCCTACCGTGAAAATAGACGGAACTTGAGTGCCGAAGTCTGCACGTGTTCTCAAGTTTTCTAGGCTTCGTGCTGCTATTGCCATTTGGTTCCTCTTTTGGGCCATCTCCTTGTTTCATAATGGTGATTTTTTCCTTTTTCTTCATCGCGTTTGTTCCTTCTTCGTAAATTCTTTCATTTCTCGAAACCTTCATCATCAAGAAAAAGCTGGCCATGAAGATGCCCATTCCTCATTGGATTCGATTGAGAACTGACAACACCATAAGGTCCCCCCTTGAATTTTACCAATTTCATCCATGATTTTTTTTGTGATTTCACGAAATGGAGTTCTCATATCATATGCCTGCCCTTTCGTTTCTTTGATTCAGGTATAATGCCAAGCTTAGGCACTGGCGCCGCACGAAGCTCGGTTTCTGATGGGGAAGAAACGAGTTTTGGGAGATTGAACCTTAAACCTGGAAAATGGTAAATTCGGATTTTCTTTTTTGGTTCAACTTCGATGAGATCGTTAATTTACAACGAGGATTATCATTTAAAAAGTAGTATCATTCATTTTCCCGGCATTTGCTTACCTAATTGTTTCTCATTAATCCCTTCTCATCGATGGAATTTGGTCCATGTCTCTTGTCATCTTATTATTTTTCCTTTGTTTTCTGTTGAAGAATTAGATGGAATATTTGGAAACTGAGAATATATGCAATAGTATAATCTTGTTACAAGAAAATATTTTTCTTCGGTCTTGAAATGGAACTTTCCAGGCATGTTAAAACAAGCTTCAAGAAGGGCAGTGATAGCCAGATAGTTGTGCTCCATTGCTGTTCATCACGATGCTTTGATTTTGCAGGGTTGGGATTTCGAAGGCATTGAGATATGTGGTGATTTCAAGCAGAATGCAGACTTGCACTGTTGTCTTTTGGTGACCAAGTTAAAATGTTTAATAGAATGATGTTAGAAATATATGAAAGAAGAGTTCAGAGAATTTGAAAGGGTAGAGTTAGCAAAATATTTTGATTTTCTACAAACGGGGGTATCTCGCTAAGCACGATACAGACACGAACACGGCTAGGACACGACTAGGACACATTATCATACATGAAAGACGCCGAAACTTGGATGAGCTTTAGCTGGTGGGCTAACTCTTGCTTGCTTTTCAACCATTCAACAAAGGTATCAAAAAATGCAGGCCATTCGTCCGAATTGTAGTTCTGAAGATCTGGAAAACTTATCTGCCCCCGCAAACGTAAACAGTCGAAAGAATTTACAATTTTGCGTCTAATAAATCCGAGTTGTTTTTAAATTTTAGGTACTCGTACCCCATGGCAGAAGCGGAAGATGCTGATCCAGTGATCCATGTTGAGCCCTCTATACTCCGTCTGGGACTGCCATGGAAAATGGTACGGTTTCTGATCTTCATTCATATTTATAAATCATAATCATCAAAATTTTTTAGAAGCATAGTATTGGTATTGGTACCTTAAGAAACTGGATTAGCAAACGGACTTGGGGACGAAATTTAGGCCCCATCACAAGATCCAGCAGCTGACACACTGTATCCACATCCAAATTTCTCTGCCTCTCCTCTTCAATTCAACTCAAACACACACACACACACAGTTCAAGAGCTTTCTTACAAACTTACACATTTCACTTCATCACACACCAATCAAATTCATGTTCTTACTCACCGATGAGGCAGTACCGAAATGAGTATGTGAAGAAATCTTCAAAGTTGGGTGCAGTTCTTGCCTAAAAAAAACGTAACAACACAAATTAGAGAGGTGTTTCTTTGAATTTCTGTGTGTAATTTTTCCTTTTTTTTTGGGTTTCAAATTTAGTATACCTCTATCTCAAGATCAAAAAGAGCGTCTTTGAGCTTCTCCATATTGTCAGCTTTCAGTCTTCTTAGGCCTCTTCGCCACTCGTCCTGATCAACCATTCAAATTTAGCCTCAAAATTCTCCACATCTTTGTTTTTGTATGGTCCAATATGTGTCCTTTGATCTTACCCGATGAATATACCCCTGCTTTGCCGCCTTCATTTTCCTGATATATATGCAATACGACCATCCCCTATTGTTAATTATTATTTCGTGGCTAAGTTTAGATTAATTAAATTAACATTTTGGATTATAGTTTTTGTGATTTGATTATATCTTTTACAATTGCTACTGTTTTTGGCTGTATTGAAAGTTATTTTACTTTGATATGTTTTAATTGGACGTGACAATGAGATTTGAATTGGAAAATTTAGCATAAAGTCTGTCTAGAGGTTAAAATCACTAGTTTGCATTAGAATTTTGAAAACAAACCCTTCATATTTTCACAACAATTAATAGGTCAAAAATGAAATTGAGGAGACTAAAATAGTAATTTAATGGTTGAATTATAAACTTGGTCCCTGGGTAAAGTGTGAATTTAGTTTTTATGATTTAAAAGATTTAATTTAGTTCCTCTGGTTTGGGTTTATTTTCAATTTGGTCCTTATAATTTGAATTTAATATCAATTTAGTCCCTATGTTTTCATTCAACTTAAAAAATCGTCTATTTTGTAATTATATTGGCATTTTTTTTTACTTAGCAATTTTTAATTTGGGTAACTAAAAAAAATAGTTAGAATTTTTTAAGTGGGTAAAACACAATTTAAAAATGATTTGTGAGATTTAACTAAACTATATGAATCAAATTTAACTAAACTATAGGGATCAAATTGAAACAAAGCTGCGACTAAATTGTAACTTTTAAAACCATAGAAATCAAATTCGAACTTTGTCCAAACTATAGATGCCAAATTTAAAATTCAACCTAAATTAATCTTAAATCCACTTTTAATGACTTGAATGAAATACTTTCATAAAATTTTCGTCGTTACCATGCGAACATTAATATCTTCACATCTGTATGCTCCACTCCTAGAGTCCTGCAAAGTTTTTCAATTCCTTCGGGGCTGCTCAAGCAATTAACGAACTCAAAACATAATTATAATTATAATTAAAAGATAAGATGATAGGTAATTATTAATTAGGTAGAAAAACGTACGTACTCGATCACATGCTTATAATTTGCTGTGAATAAATCAAACACACGATCGATCTGTCTCAACTCACTCCACAAGGCTGCGGCGATGGGCGACGATGACGAAGTTGGTATTTCTATTGGTATTTCTCTGAGGTACGGCCATGGCAAAAGCGAAGAACAGTAATTTGCTGGAGATGCCAATAATTTTGGGGATCAAAATCATTTGGGTCAAAAATGTCTTAAAAAGTTTAGACATTAAAAATTATCAAGATTATAATTAAGAACCATGGCAAACAATTTTGGTAATGTATATTGAAAGCAGTAACAGAATCCTATTCAAGAAAGGTTAGGATTGGGCCCAAATTTAAATGCCTGACTTGATCCCAAAAAACCCAAGAAGAGTATTGTAAAAAGATTGGATCTTTTTAACCCAAAAATAATAATGAAAGAAAGATGATTAATAAGATTTTTGTTTTATCGAAAAATTAGTAATGCATTAATGGGAAGTACCGTGAGCTCGTGGGGTCCTGGTTCGATTAGGAAACGCCATAACTCGAAACGCAAGAAAGCTAAAAACCAGGGAGAGAGAGAG
>JAOANK020000092.1:3018422-3037670 GCA_026257165.2 Telfairia occidentalis | reverse complement strand
GCTCGTGGGGTCCTGGTTCGATTAGGAAACGCCATAACTCGAAACGCAAGAAAGCTAAAAACCAGGGAGAGAGAGAGGGAGAGAGAGGGAGAGAGAGAGAAAAAGAAAATGAGTGATAAATGATAATAGAGAAAGAAAATAGAAAATGGTCTGTGTTTTGAACTCCACTTTTGTCCCCTTCACTTGATTATTTTATAAGCTTATTTCATAATAGAAAATTTGTATCCAATAGTTTTTAAAATTTTTAAAAGTGTTTAATAGGGCCTTAAACTTTATAAATGTTTATAAAGACCTTAAATTTTCAATTTTTGTGTATAACATGTCTTAACATATTCGACATTTTAAAAAATTAATAGATTTATTGATATAAAACTAAACTTTATATTTAGTAATTTTGTGTTTAATAAATCTATGAGTTTTAAAAAATGTCGATCAAGTCAAGTATCTATTAGATGCAAAGTTGCAATGGACACAAAATTGAAAGTTTAAGAACATATTAGAGACATAAGGATTAGATACTGGTTAGATACTTTTCAAAGCTTAGTGACGTAATCAGACACAAAACAGAAAGTTTAGAATCTATTAGATAGAAACCTAAAAGTTTAGAAACTAAACTTATAGTTTAACCTATTTTTTTTAAGAACGTTACATCACATGTTGAAATAGCTATTGGATGACCTAAGGAAGTAGGAAATGTTTTAACTTATAAATGGAGATGATTACTATTTATCTTTGAGCACGTAGTAGAAAATTTCTTGCTAGGCATCATTAAGATGATTTTGCCGTTCGGAGGGAGGCATATAGAAAGAGATTTTTTTTTAAATATAAATAATTGAACTCAATTAATAATATCAATGAGTTAATTATATCTTCAATAAATCTATATTATGATTAACCGTAATCACTAGTATGAGTAAGTTCTGGTTTCTACTCTATATTTTTTTGAACATGTGAAGTGGAAGATACGAACCCACAACCTTTTAATTTGGAAGATATGTCTTAACTAATTAGACTATGCTCGATTTCTATTATATTTATAATTATTTTTCTAGTCTTTATATTAGTAAGAATTTGTTAAAATTATGCTGTTGATAGTAGGGGTGTTAATCGGTCGGTCGGTGTCGGTTTTAGGCAAAAATCAACGCCGAAAACTGACCTATCGGTTTTAGTCGGTCGGTGGTGGGCGGTTTTGAAAGATTTCTCAAGCCGATCGATCGACCAAACGGTCGGTCGGTCAGTTTTGTCTGTTTATTATGATCTGTGAAGAAAAAAAGAACGAAGAAGTTGAGGAGGACAAAAAAAAAAGGTTTAACAAGCACCTCGTTGAGCAATAGGAGAGGGAGAGGGAGATGGAGAGGGAGGGAAGAGCAGAGAGAGAGAAAAGAGAGAGGAGGAGAAAACGAGAAAAGGGAGAGGGAGAGGAAGACGAAGAAGAGGGAGAGGAAGAGAGAGGGAAGAGTAGAGAGGGAGAAAAGAGAGAGGAGGAGAAAACGAGAAGAGGGAGAGGGAGAGGGAGAGGAAGAGGAAGAAGAGGGAGAGGGAGAGAGAGAAAAGAAAGAAGACAGGGAAAAAAATATAAAAAATATAAAATAATATTTTTTTAAAAACTTGTAATTATTACCCTTGTTGCACACTGCATTGTGCAGTGTGCAGCCGACTGTTTTTTTTTTTTTTTAATGATAAAGAAAAGAAAGTCGGTGGTCGGTCGGAAAAAATTTCTCCGGTCACTCCGACCGACCGACCAGTCGGTTTTGCATTTGAAAAAGCCAACACCGACCGAACTAGTTATAAAACCGACTGATCGACGTCAATTTGGTCGATTTTGGTCGGTCGGCTCGATTTATCGGAATACTTTGATTACCACTACTCTTATGAGCCTCAAACTCATTTAATATGAGGTGTTAGTGATATCCTTACTTCGACTTGTGAAATATAGTTCAAAGTTTGATTGTAACAATTCTTATACTTAAAAGAGTAGTTTGTGCATTTGTAATATTTAAAAGATATTGATCAAATTCAAAGTATGAGGGTGTGGTGGTAAGTTTAACCACGATTTTTGGAATTTGACCTTCTTTTCATTTTAGATTCATAAATTTTAGATATTTTACTAAAACGTAATAAACTCGAACTCCTATCGAGAAACGTGGAATCTAAGACAAAACCCTAAAATAAAGTTCTTGCCTGCAAATCAATTTTCTGGTCAGAGAAGCTTTACTCGAGCATAAGCATTTGATTTTATTTTTCAGTTTTCCTTTTCCAGCATGATTTGATTCAATTAGCCCTCTGCTTCTTTGAGTTTAGTCGCAAGGAAAATGGAGAAAAGGGTCTAGTTGCGGTGCTACATTCTTTTTTTTTTTTTTTTGGCTTTTACATCTATGGTTTAGGGATAGTCTTTCTCCAGCTCAACCCTGTTTGACCATAGAGACAATCATTAGGTCGTCTTCAGAATGTGAATTTTCGAACTGGTGCGTTTTCTTAACTTGACTCAAATTTCAGTCTTAGGTTTTTCTACAAATAATGTAAAATAGCCAATCAAGATGAAGGGGCTTTTTGAGGTGAACCTATGATGTGCCTAACCCATATTATGCAATGCCTTCAAAGTTCTCTGATTGATGTTGCCTGATTTTCGCATTAAATTCTGTTCCCGAAGTATTTTTAAATTCATTTATTTTGTAAGCACTTCTTGCAAGAGATCAAATGTTCATCTAAAATCAATTGAAGTGCTTTTTTTTTTTTTTTTTATCTATTTTTAGAATTTCTTCAAATATTTCTGATTAACAGAAATTTTGGACGGGGCTTTTAATTCCTCAAACGCACTTTTAATCCTCTGTATGCACTTTCAAAGGTATGGCTAACACACGCGAGAAAGAAGTTATTTAGTATTCTTCAAGGATAAGTGAACCGATGCAGATATGAGTTTTTTTTCTTTTGACCCTGTTTGCCAATCCCATTGTGATAGGATTCTTCGCTTGCGTTTAAAACTCCAATTAAATTGTGATTTTTTTTCCTATAGTGGTGGGTTTTGACATGGATGCGTACTATTACTTTATATTAGGTTTATTTGGGCCTTTACAAGAGAGTAAACTCAATGATTATAGTAACTTCTTGTATTGTATTGATTAACTTGCTGGAGGAAAAGCTAGGCAAAATGATGAAAACTTTGTTATCTGAAATAGCTGTGGAACCCATATCATTCTGGTATTCAAAGTTCTCTGATTGCCTTGCTATTTTACTGTTTATCATCCATGAGACATATGTTCGGAATTTCAGTTTGAAGAGGAAATTATCAGATTCATTTTTCTTATCTTTTAAATTAATCGTTTCTTCTTTTCAATTAATGTTCAGTTAATTTCTTATCACTCTTCAGTAAAGACTCAAAGCCATTTCATCTCAAAATTCTTAAGAATTAATCGTTACTGTTTATTTTAATTATCATATTCAGTTAAACTGACTGTGATTATCTATTTGAATACTTCCTAAGAATTTTGGGGAAATAAAATAAACACTGGCAGCACTGCAGGGAACTTGTATCCCAGGCCATACGAGCATTGTGCAACATCAAAATTTCTCCTTTTCTTGTTAGCGGTGCCTTGGTAATTTGTATCATTGTATGAAATGGCTTTGAGTCTTTACTGAAGAGGACCAAATGAAATTAAGTTTTTATTTGCTAATCTGTTTTCTTGCTTGGTCTGCACACTTCATCTTGTAGTGCTATTATGACAATGAAACTTTCAAGCTATAAATTTAGATCAACATTGTGAACAGTGTTAAATTCTTTGTATTCTAGATGATTAGAGACGAGCTTTCCTTTTGCCATTGCCACTTGAACATATGATGGATGTAGTTCTATTGAAGTTCAACTGCGCTGGTCTATAATGGAAAAAAGTATTTCTACATGTCATCCATTCTATGTTAGTTTCTGATTGCTCTTCACTTCTAATTTATTCTGCTTTGGGTGTCTAACAGGGGCAAATAATTTAATAACCCAATTTGTTTTCGTATGGTAAAGTATTTGTGTATGGCTGGATAGATAGTCTAAAGTACATTATAATCTATCTCAAACATGTGAATGATTCACTTCAAAGATCTGAACTGATTAGAATGGTTATCTTGATGGCTGAGATGATTTATTTTCTGAATATTTTACTTTTAGACTTTTGGAGGACGTTCTTTGCAGATTCTATTCAATGATTGGTGGTTGGTCTTCAATTATTTAAAACTAAGCTCTGCAAACTAGGTTGGTCTTTGATATCCAAACTTTTTGGAGAGAAGAATATAAAAGCTTGCATCGCAAAGTTTGAATATGACAACAGATTTTTTAAGGTGGTCTGCATGGAGAGAATGTAGGTACTAAAGTGAACACATCTCTTGGATATTAATAACAACAGTTGCAGATATTTTCTTAGAATGTAACAACACAAATCTTTTGCTGCTTATTCCACTGTTAACTACACGACTAAAAAATATGTAATTTTTTGTTGGATAAGATGCAAGTTATATCTTAGGATGACTAAGCTTCTTCAGCAGCACGTGGTCTGATGACACTACCCTTCTCCTTTGTTCGGGATTGGGACCGGCTGCATAGAAGAAACAATGCTTGACGCATGACACAGGCAGAGTTATCATGTCATTGTAATAAGTTGTTGAAGCAACATGATCATCAGGTATCACAGACTGTAGTAGAGGTCAAACAGATGGTATGGATGCTAAAAAAATTCCCCTTCTGTGTTCTGTCAAAAAGAAAAAAAAATTTACTTGAATGATAGAGTAAAGACTATGAAGGAGAAGGCACATGCCAGCCAGCAGATCCAAGCGAAGTTCTGATGGACTAGAAGAAGACTTGATATGATGCAGACACCAAATGCAGCAAAAAGAGCACCGATCTTTTCGAACAGAAGCGCAATTCTCGGGAATGCATTTTGAAGGAAAAGTCCAGCAAAGGAAAATGCAAAGCTAATCAACACAGCAGCTGTAAAAAGAACTGTAGGAAGTAGAGGAGATGAAGAACTGGTGGGTAAGCTGATGAACAACGCCAAAACTGCTTGAAAAGTAAGACCAAGAACCGTCTTCCCAAGACTACTCTGAGGGCTCCTGGCTGGTGGAGGCCTCTGCATTCTGATGAAAACTGGTAGGCAAGATGGTGTGGATGTCGTTCCATATCCGCAGCTAAAACTACTGATTCCTTGATGATTTATTTCATTCACGATTCTAGTGATGGAGGAAGAAACTGCATTGATGATGGTTTGCTGTGGAGTTGATGCCATTGGGGAAACCAAAAAAAGAAATTCACTCAAGACCCTCAAGTCGCTTCCCTCGGAGACCAAGCCAGGATTCAAATTTCTTTTTCTATTTATGCTGTTCGGAGAGCATTCTAGAAATTTATAAAGTTTCAGAGATCCTACTACAAGTGAGATTCTACTACAAGTGAGATTAGATTTCGTAGAAATTGTAAAGGGATAACTTTTTTATCTCATTTTGAGTCGAGTTTGATTTTTGACTATTGCGTCTCTTTTCATACACTAACATTACTCACTGCGCTTTCATGGTATTTACTTCGTTATAAGAGTGGGAAAAGATAAGAAGGCTTGTACGACTTGTTTTCTGAAAAAAAGGCTTTTGTTTCCAATGAAATTTCTTTCTTTTGATTTCGATTTTTCTATGGCAGTTGGTTTGTAAAGGTTAAAGTTTTACCTCTTTGGTATCTTTCAGTGAAATTCTTCCTTTTTTAAAAAAAAAAAGAAAGAAAAATTAATTTGTTGAATGGTATTAATTTATTGAATTTGTAAAAATCTTAGTTATGCACTCAGATTTTTGAATTGTGAATTAATTTTGTCAGTATAACCCAATAGTTATGGATCTAACACGTGTAATTCTAAAAATGATATCTATTTACCAAGGATAAATATAACAGAAAAAGATGATTAAAATAATAGACTGATATATACCTGAAAATATTTTAGAATGACAAATAGTTTAGTAATAATTAAAAATGATTCTGTTACTATATTTTATTTATGTCATATACTTATTTTTAATATTTATCTAGTAAGTCATATCATATCAGTTAATATTTGTTTAATAATTAAACGTGTGAAGTCATTGTTTAATTATTAGTATCAGGTTATTGAATTTAAAAAGATCAAATTAACAATGTAAAAATGAGAAACAAGAAATAGAAATATTACGAAATGATGAAGTTTTGTTGTTACTAATATTTTCACTAGTTGAATTAAGCCTCGACTAAACAAAATATCCTTAAGTAAATATCATAGAAAGTATCTCGTGCTGTACAGTTCACACACACAAAAAAAATATAAATAATAATAATAATATTAAATGTATTTTAAGGTCAAAAGTGGGTGAGTTTGGTAAGAAAGAGCAATCCTATTTGAATTTGAACACTTGCTGAAGAAGGGTGTGCTTTACAATACTTGCTGAAGAAGTTAGTACTTTCCGTTACAATTTCGAAGAAGCACTTCCTCTGTTTCTCCTCTCTCTATAAAACTTGGTTCCCAAGTGTAGAAAAATACTCGCACTTTCCCTCCTTTTCCTCTTTGGATGGCATGCAAACGCAAATTAGGCAAAATGAAATTATCAGACCAAATTGCAGCCCCCAAGCTCTCTACTTTCACTGTTCTTCCAACAGTAATCTTAAAATCCATTTTGTTTGTGTCTTTGAACATTCTTACAATCCTTATGTTATTTGCAAGGAGTGCAGTGGGGACTGTGATCTTCCATGGCCTTCCCTCCTCTGCCAACGATGCCTTTGTTATCTCCATTGTCTTTGCTTTCTCAGGTGCTTTGAGTGCACTTTTGATCCCTCAATGGCACAACTTAGCCACCTTCTGTGCCTTCTATTCTGTAGCTTCCATGGCTTCTGCTTTGCTTCTCCTCATTTGGGGCCTGCATTACACATTCATTCTTGCCAATCCCCACCTACAGCTTCAATCAGATTAGACGCTGTTTATTTTGTTTCCTTTTCTTCTCAAAAGCCCTTTTAAGTTTTAAATCTAAGTCTTCTCCATTTTTTTTTTCAATCATCGATGTTATTAAATAATTAAGAATGTGAAGTAAGAATTGTTTGCCTTAATTACCAAATCCATGTAATAATACCCAATTCCTATGTACTTTTGTGCCTTTCTTTTCTCTCTTTTGGTTCGTGAAGTTTTGGATAAGGATTCAATTTTCGCCCATAAAGTTTTTATAGATAACATTTTTTTTTTTTGTTAAGAATGAATTATTCATCTTGCAATGAGAATTGGAATTGGATTGTTATTGTGTCAAGTCTAGTTTCAGCAGCCAATCTAAGCATAACTCAATTAATTAAGGCATATATCCTCGACTAAAGGATTGTGCGTTCGAAATCCTCCACCCCTAAATTATTGGACTAAAAAAACTGCGTTCCAACCAAATAAATGAATTGTTGGAATTAATTCATAATTGACTAACAATTTAAAAAGTAATTATATTTGAGCAAAAAGTAGGAGTGATATGATCGAGTGATTATCCATAATACATAACCTTTTATTCGTTTGCTAAAATATTCATGTTTGATAGAAGTGGATTCTTGAAGCATTTATAAAATACAGACCAAACCAGAAAACTACCCATGCCATATACAATATTTAATTGAAACACCGGGTTGCAAATGCTGGTGGGGTGAAAAAAGAATATGCATATCACATTTTGGTGATGTCATTTTCAATAATTTGAAGTTCTTTCTTTTTGTTTTCTTCCTATAAAACCTCTTCATCCTATGTTTTGTGCTTTCCTATCAGCTCATTTGTAAACCCCCATCAGATTGCTTATAATTTGAGTATGGAAATCTCAGGAGCTCACTTTCCAGCACCTGAAAACCTCAATATCAATGGATTATTGTCTTATACTCCAGTTAACTCCACATCCACTTCTGATGAAGGTGATGATCAGACAGAGAAACCCGGTATCATCATCGATGAGCGGAAGTGGAGGAGAATGATATCGAATCGGGAATCGGCACGAAGGTCACGGATGAGAAAACAGAAGCATCTTGATGAACTCTGGTTGCTGGTGGTTCGGCTTCGAACTGAGAATCATAACCTTATGGAGAAGTTGAATCAGTTAACAAAGTCTCAACAACAGCTTCTTCAAGAGAATGTCAAGCTCAAAGAAGTAGCCTTGGATTTTCGCCGGATGCTCACTGACCTTTAAATGGGCAGTCCTTAAACAACTCACTTGAGAGAGCTGGAGGAAGTCCCCTGCAATACCTTTGATCCCACAGCTGAGTCCTCAAGCCAATCTTACGACCAGAGAAATTCCCTTCACCTGTTCCACTAAGATCATAGCTATTTTCTCACATAGTTCTTCCAGTTTCTTTTTGTTTTACCATGCTTTGTAATCAGCCTTTACCCTTTACTGAGCAGTTTAAATTGAAGAGATAAAAAAATTTAACCAATAGTTCAGAATCTGCATCGATATCAAGTGACACTACTGAATTTTTGAAACTCTGAATCAAAATCAGATCAGCAAACACCTGGGTTTTCTCAAGGGACTTTTTTCAAACAGTTGGTGGGCCCAAATGCTTGATGACTACTAAATGGATAAAAGAAGTAACCAAGCAATGAAATGAAGCCAGAATTTTGTCCCATGCGCAGTAAAAACAGGTATATTTTCCAAGAGCAGAGAAAAGGAAGAGCCATCATCAGAAAAATATCTACACGACTACACAAAATCAAAAAGCAAAAACATGTGAAAAAAAAAAGCAGTCATATAACCGGACCCATCTCCAAATGAACTCGCTTTTTTAAAATTTTTTTATCTGGGCATCAAATTCTTTGCCTGCCTCAACTTTTGTTTTAGCCAAATCTTCATTTTCGATTCGGCAAAATCGAAAACAGCGAACAAATTCTGGTTGAAGATACTAATCCAAATCGCGTTTTGATTATTCTTTCATCCTTCAATCGTACTTGGGAGAATAAATATCTCCATTTTTCAAAAACCCTTTTGCAAGCAAAAACTATCCAACTGTCAACTCCTGATTCCTAGCTGGGTAGCCTTATAATTAAGGGACGTGTGGCCCTCTCCGCCTCTCCATCGGGATTGATATTTGATACCATTTGATAGAGATTTCTAGTTGATGCATTTTTAATGCGTGTATTAAAGTGTTTGAGAATATTTTTGCTCCTCTCATGCTTTGAAGAAAGTATTTTTTTTATGTCAAATAGAACATGTTAAAGGATCTATACTCTTCCTCAACTTTGACATAAACTCAGTTTTTTTAATTAAATTAAAAATTTAGTCCTGTCAAAATATTTTTAAAAAGAAAAAAAAGTACACCCGATTATATTTTTTTATTCAAAAAATGCAAGTTTTTTTTTCCTTTTTTTTTTTAAATTATAATTCAACAAGTGAGAATCAGACCATTTGACCTTGAGACTATTATGCATCTTAACCAAGGAATTAAAAATCGAGAAAAATCACCGAAATTTTTTATATATATTGTGAAAAATCGAAATATCGTCGATTCTGATATATTACTAATATATCGCTAAAAAAGTATAAAAGCTAGCTTCTTGTAGGATGGATTGCATGCCCTTTTGGATGAGGGCGCGTGTTCAATTCCTTGAAATTGCATCTTCCTTTTTTTTTCTAATAATTTTTTTTTTGTTCTATCAATTATTATCATTTCCTTTATGCACTTTTCAATCTTTTGAATGAAAAATTAAGATTCATTTAATATTTCATATATTATATTCCCAAAAATTTTCAAATTTTAAAATATTGTTAACAAATATCTTATATCTACTTAAAATTTCTATAAATTCTAACACACTATCACAACATTTTCATTCTTAAGTTTCAAATTTTTTATCTTTGCTCTTCTTTCTAACTTTTTTTATGTTCTTGCTTCATTTACCTTACTAGTTTAGTTATTTATATTATTTTATTTTTCAAATATTATATCTAATTTTCATAGTATCATTTTATTCCCTATTACTTTTCTCATTTTTTTTAATTCTTTAATTTAACTTTAATTTTTTTAATTTATTAAATATTATTTATGCTTTAATTATAATTTTTTCTCTATTTTTTTCTTTTTTTAATTCTTTAATTTTTTTTTTAGTTTTGAAATTTTTATCTTATAAATTATTATTGAATTACTTGTCATTATCATATCAATTATATTCATGTTCTTCTAATACACTAATACAACTTTTTATCAATAAATTATTTAAGTTCGTATTTATTTTCCAGCGTTCAACAGTATCTATTATTGTAATAATGCATATATTTAGCTTCTAATTATTATATATATGTTTAAAGTAGTGGTTTATAACTTAAATAAGTTTGTTTTGAAGTTTCACAAAAAAAAAATCACAAAATTTTTATAAATTTTCATGATTTGGGTTATTTTCCTCAAAATATTTATCAATATTCAAATATCCGTCAATCTATCTATAAATTTGAGTTATGGATATCGATATCGATATTTTAATCTTTGATCTTAACCAATTTGAGTTATACCTAGACTTTCAACTTTAAACCACCGGTAATATCCACGACATATGGGCTTACACTGGGTGAGTTGGGTCAGATTCGAAAATTATTTGTAGACCAATCTAAAGAAATTGAATATAAGTATGGAACCCAATCTAACCCAACCAATACTAAACGCCAACGCACGAGTTGTGAAATTTGAGACGGAAACATGAATGACAAACGATCGAGGAGAAGAGACGAGCAAAAAGAATAATCCTAATTTTGTGGTTGTGGCATGAGAATGATAAGAAGAGAAAAGGAGAAGTGTGGCTGGGGTGTCACGAACTATAAGAAGAAGTGTCGCTTAAGAAATTGAGAATTTAAAAAAGTGGGTTGTGCCTCTTAAGGGCGTGGCCGTAACCCTAGTCCCTAGCGCCATGAATAAATAGTCTTTTCCTTTAAACCTTATTTTAGTACCTAAATTTTTAAGTTTGTTCTATTTCAGTTTCAAAACTTTTAATATGTTCATTTTAGCCCTTAAACTTTTTGGTTTGTTTCATTTTGGTTACTGTACTTTTAATATGTCTATTTTAGTCCCTAGACTTATAAAAAACAATAATTTTGGTTGTTGTTATATAATTTTATCGTCAAATGTTTATTTGTATGATACTCGTCTTTAACTTATGTGACTTAAATATATGCTCACATTAACATGCTTATTTATATATTTGAAACTATATCATTAATTTATTAAAAATAAAATAAAAATAGAGACCAAAATGGTTACTTTTTAAAAGTTCAACTACCAAAACAAACATTTTTAAAAGTGAGGGATTAAAATGGAACAAATATGAAAGTTCATAGACCAAAATTATATATAAATTTTGGAAATAACATAATCAAATTTCTTGTTTTTTTGCTGTACTCTTTTTTTTTTTTCCTCTTTTTTTTTTTCAAAAACTCGCTTCCACCGAACTAATGAGACTTGGGGTTACCCCCTGAAACCTCCTAACAATCTGACTCCCAAAATAGAGTATGGAAGAAAAAGAAATCTCATAAAGAGATCCAAGAAAAACGATCAGGGTTATATTCTATTCTTTCCATAATGCCCATAAACAAAGTCCTTCATTTCAGATTAATTTTTCGTTGCAATCACTTCCATCCCACCACTGGGTGAATAAACAAAAGCTTTATTTTATCAGTTTTGACTTATAAGATAGAGTACTGAATACTTAATTATATAAAATATCTATATATTTTATACTTTGTTTTAAAAGTATTCATAATATTTCAAAAGTTGTAATAGTATCATTTACTTTGACTAAACGTTTCAAAAATATCATTCAAAATTTTTTTTATTAGATGTTATTTGACATGAGATTGTTAATATTCATGGATTACGTGGATACCAAAAAACGTGACAGTTTAAGTGCAAAAAACATAGTGTTCCATTTATTTTCGCTTGCTCTTTTTAATTTTTAAT
Source organism: Telfairia occidentalis (assembly GCA_026257165.2). Taxonomy (NCBI): domain Eukaryota; kingdom Viridiplantae; phylum Streptophyta; class Magnoliopsida; order Cucurbitales; family Cucurbitaceae; genus Telfairia; species Telfairia occidentalis. Next base: position 3,025,729 of record JAOANK020000092.1, on the reverse strand, counting down.
TTTGAATTTTAAAAATGTTTATTTTATTTCAAAACTTCAAATCAATCTTAAAACATTTTTTTTTTCACTTAACACGTAGACTGTTATGTATCAACTTAATCAATTTGGTAGCGACCATATCAGTTTTTTATCAAACATCTAAACGAATTTGTTATTTAAAGATATTTTTGAAATATTTAGCAGTGGTGAATGGTATTATTGCAACTTTTGAAAGAATATGGATATTTTGTTAACAAAGTACAAAGTATAAGACTAGTTTGTATAATTAAGCCAATAATAAATAATAAAAGTTATATATAACGTAAAAGAATTTGAATATTTAATTTGAAAGAATTAATGTTGATGTAAATTTTTTGTCTTTTTTATTTAAAATTTAAGAGAATAAAAAAAAAAGACATAAGAAATGGCACAAAATACACTTATACCTTTTTTTCAAAAAAAAAAAAAAAGAAACAAAGATATATATATATATATATATATAATTTAACAACATGTGAGAATGAAGATTCAGACTCAACATATTAACAACTGAAGCAATCCCCTAAGGCCAATTCTAAAAGGACTCATATTTTTCATATAATATATAATATATATATACTATAATATTATTATCTATTTATTGTAATTTTTAATTATAAATGTAATGTAAAATATAAAATAATATATTTTTCATATTTTTTTTATTATAATATTGAAAATACAAACTAATAATATATATAATTCTTTTGGGAAAAAAAAAGCCTTTAACTAAATGCAAATCTTTTTTGAAAACCATAATTTATGAGTTTTATAAATTTCTTTCAATTTTAATTTACTACTTTCAAACTTGTTACCTCTTTTCTTTTACTATTAAAACCTTTCAAATTTTCTTCAAAAACTCAACTATATACAATGTGTAAAACTCTCTCAATTTAAGTTGGGAGACCTTCCATTGGCTTTAACTTTAACTCCCTCTCTCCTTCCTTTCAACTTTTCATCTTTCTCGCCTCCTAACTCCAAGTGTAACTATCATTGGTTAGAGTAGAAATAAAGATTCAAATTTGTTATTTGCTTAGATCAATATTGTGACTCACCCCTGATCAGGACAGAATCCATGTTTAGGTTGTAATGGGGGAGGAAGGGGGCAAAAAATTTCCCATCACCTCAACGACGATGGAGAATATGGTCCTAGTCCACGACCCGTTCTCCATCCCGTCCCATTTATTATAGATATATTTGTTTATTCATAAATCATAACAAAAAAAAATACAAAACCCAATATTACTTTTTGTAATATTTTCTAGACTCAATGCATGCAAATAAATAATATTAAAATAAATAAATAAATTGATTATATGTTTAGATTTTAATTATTATGTATATAGATAATAAGACTAATTAAGATGAAATATTATATTATTTTAATTACAAATTTTAAAAATTTTTCTTTTAAATGAAAATTTACCGTAAAGCTTGAAGAGAATTTATAATTGAGAATTAAACATTCAATTAAAAAATTCTTTAAAAAGTTATTTAATTGAAATTTTATTTAAAAAAGAAAACAATGATAAATCACCAACTCGTGCAAAATTTATTGATGGATGGGGGGCGTGGAAGACATCTTCGCCTTCACCCGATCTCGCCCTGGGAACATCCCTAATAGCGACTTTAAAGTTTCAAGTTTTTTTTTTTTGGTTCCATTTTAGGTTGAATTTTGTTTAGGTTTGCTCATTTTATTAATATGTTTATGAGAAAATATGAATTTGGATATGAAAAGCTTAAAGAAGAAAAGAAGAATTAACGAATTTAGATTATCAAAATTTAATGTTTTATAAAATCTACAACATTTTAGTTGGAAAGATATGTTTTAACTAATTAAATTGAATTTTGTTCGACAAAAATAAAAGAAAGTTAGAAAATGTAATTTTAGTTTTTAATTAAGAAAAAAGAAAAGAAAATGACACAAACAAGAGAAGGAGAATAGACCGGTTAAGATGGAATTGAATACTACCCAACAAGTACATAAAATGAGATTAATAAAAAAAAAATGATAGAAGAGAGATTGACAGTTTAGAAAGTCTCCGTCAATAAAAAAGAGCTCTTTGTCTAACACGAACTTTGACCCACAACTTTCATACCTCATGGCCAAGTGAAAAAAAAGTCTCTCACAACACAACTCCGTGGGAGAGATAGCTTGAGAGAGAGGCGCATCTCTCTGTTGATTTTTCGATCCCTTCATCGCCTTTTTTTTTCTTCCTCACTCAATCAATAAACCCAACGTCTCAGATGGGTTTGATTGATTCTTTCAGGTCTATTGATTGGGAGCATGAATCATTCCCATCCTATGAAGATTTCTCTTTTCTTCCTCTTTTTGCGCTTCTCTTTCCCACTGTTCGCTTTTTCCTTGACAGATTTCTCTTTGAGGTATTCCCTTTCCCCCCCTTCACTTCCTTTCGTTTTCGCATTCTTCGACTTTTGCTATATTTCAATCTCTGGATTGCTTTAACTTATTTCAACGATTGAATTGAGATTTAATTGACCGTTGACCCCGGTTAATTATTGCCTGTCCATTGAATGATTCGTTTTCTTCCCCTTGGTATCTGTTTTGCACGATTGACGATTGGGTTTGAATCCGTGTTGAGTAATTGGAATGGAACTCTAGTTCATCACCCTTTCAATCACCACCCAGGATTTATTTGGATCCTTACAATATTGTAGAAGGCCGAAAATAGGAAATTTTTTGTCGTACATGTATTCCGTACTCTCTATTTATTGTGGTATCAGAATCGTGGTTGGTTTGGTAGCAGAGCTGAATTATAACAGGCTGACAGTATTTTGTTATTTGGGCTTTCTTTGTGGCACGGCTGTTATGAAGCAACTCGTTATGCATTGCTTTTATAAACCGCCACTTTGTTCTCTTCTCTCTCCTTTTACTCTTATCTCTCTCCTTAATCTCTGACTAAATGTTGTACCAATAGCTTTGACATTTGTCTTTCATTTGTTTTCTTCATTAGGCTCTTGATTATTACAGCAGAATGATACACTCAATTCTTTAGTGTTGTTTATTGTTTCATCAAACTTCTTAGGAATATGGTAGAAACTATCACTGCATCAGCCTTAACCAGTTATTCCTATCTCTCAGCAAGCAGTGCCAGTCGGTATTGTTAGTATCTTATTACTTCTTCATGTTGAGTGTGAGTGTCGTGTGCTGTTGGCTGGAAAACATTTATTTTGGGCTGAATGCAGGCCTCTTCAATTGAAATATTTGGTTATATTTATTGTGAAGTTGATTGTTTGTTGCCTGCTTTTACTCGAATACCTTCTTATTTGATCATGCGCCTGTGCTGTTTTGGAGATGCCAACTTTTTTATGCTTTAACATTATTTCAATGCTGATATATGAAGCATAGGTTTCATCATTTTGTTACAGTTTCACTGAGAATTTTATAGGATACTCAATTGTGAGAACTTCACTAGCTTGATGTTTGACTACTAGTTTCTATATTCATGATGATCAACTTTGTGAAATTTCAAGCACACTAGAGAGTTTTTAATTTCATTTAAAATAATGCTATTGCACGGATGATGGGCATGAGTTTTTCATGTGCCTGCATGTGAGATTTTGTGTAGTTGCTCAATAATCTAACATGTCTTAATAAATCTAGTGAACCAATAAAGATTCTAACCAATTTTTCATGACTTACCCTTTCTTTTTATCTTTGCATTTGATCAATGATGTGTAAATGAAAATGTATTTGTCTTATTGGCATGCCTCCCTTTCTTTTAAAATTACCTTCATGATACTGTTCCTAACATTCTACAGTATGAACTTATCTTACAGAAAGTGGGAAAAAGATTGATCTTTGGAAAAGGCCATCAGCTGATGGATGTGAATACAGATGAGAAACGGAAGAAGATAAGAAAATTCAAAGAGTCTGCCTGGAAATGTATTTACTTTCTTTCTGCAGAGCTGTTGGCTCTATCTGTTACATATAACGAGCCTTGGTTTACTAGCACAAAACATTTTTGGGTAGGACCTGGAGATCAGGTTTGGCCTGACCAAAGAGCTAAGTAAGAGTCTCAGAGTTATCTGTTACTTGTGATGGTTCAGTGTCGGCCATTAAGTCCACTATTATACTATTATGGGCGATATCATACTTTAAGAATGTAGGTTAAAAACTATTAGTCCCTGTACTTTGACTCTTGTAATACTTTTTTTTTTGGTAATGGTTGAGTCCCTGAATTATAATTTTATTAATATATTTATAGAAAAAGAAGTTGGCAGACTGACTTCAATTCCCAATCTAAGGTAGTTCAATTATTTGTCTATTCATATGTCTTTATTACAACAATATTTCTAATGTTAAGGATTCAATCTTTATATTTTCCAAAATACAAAGACTAAATTATTCTAAAAAGATATATGAAGAACCGAAGTGTCACTAGAGCAAGAGTACTGGGACTGAACATGTGTTTTAACCAAGAAGCTATTATTCAGGACATTTAATAACTTATTTTTCCAGGTTGAAATTGAAGGGATTATATATGTATGCGGCTGGATTTTATACGTACTCCATATTTGCTTTGATTTTTTGGGAAACAAGACGTTCAGACTTTGGGGTGTCCATGAGCCACCATGTGGCAACTCTAATTCTCATCGTACTTTCCTACATTTTTAGGTACTTGACTTTCTTTTCTTTTTTCAAAAACGTTGGAATATTTACGTGATGTCAAGTATATATATGTGCCAATATGAGAAGGCCCATGTGGTATGTTGGTCTTGTAGATTTGCTCGTGTTGGTTCTGTTGTTCTTGCTCTCCATGATGCAAATGATGTGTTTCTGGAGATAGGAAAGATGTCCAAATACAGTGGTGCCGAGACGTTGGCTAGTGTTGCATTTGTATTATTCGTTTTGTCTTGGTTATTGTTACGTCTCATCTACTATCCATTTTGGATCCTTTGGAGCACAAGGTTTGTCAGATTCTTACCTTATTTTGTAGGATCTCATATTGGTTTAACTTTTGAGAGGGATAAATTAATCGAGGCCCGAACTCATTTCTCTATCACTCTCTCTTAAATATTGTTATCTAACTCCCCACCCACATTTTATTTCAGCTATGAAGTTCTCCTTGAATTGGACAAGGACAAACATGCAGTTGATGGTCCAATCTACTATTATGTGTTCAATACCCTTTTATTTTGCCTCTTAGTTCTTCACATATATTGGTGGGTGCTAATTTACCGAATGCTTGTTAAACAAATCCAAGCTAGAGGACAGCTTAGTGAAGATGTTCGTTCAGGTGATTATATCCACCCACTGTAGATAACGTTTGGCTTTATGCATATCACATATGGTTGAAGCCAAGATTATACAATACTTAACTGTTAAACTGCTAGAATTTATATATGGGACAGAGCAGAGTTTCGGGCAACCTCAGCTTATTTTGCTCCCCACGTAACCATACCGAAAAAAGTTGTTAAGATTTTTTGTTCCGTTTTTCTCACCTTTTGTTTGTGCTGCGCAGATTCTGAGGGTGAGGAAGAGCATGAAGATTGACAAGGAACAATCAATGCAGAAAATACTGTTATATACATGAAAGGTGTGGTATAAATGGTCAAACTATTTGGACGATCCTACAAGAAACAGAAACTGGCATTTGCTGACATGAATATGTTTCTACATTTAAAGCTTTCAACACTGGCATATAGTTTTGGACTTTAACTCCTTCCAGAAAATAGATTAAAAATGTAATTAGTTATAATGTTAATAACTTAAAATTCATCAATATATGGAAATAATTATACTTCTTACCAAAATTATTTTTTCCTAACTTTTTGTGGGTTCTTAGGGTGGTAATACTGGGCTTTGAATACTTAAATTGGTCATGCATGTTTTATCTGAGAATGGGTATGTCATGTTTATTAGTTCTACTGAAACAAACTGATTTGCAAATCACAAGGTTGTTTGTAATCATTATAAAATATAAGGTATATTAGGGATGTAATTGGTAATCATTGTTTTCTCTTATTACTTGGATTGCTAGTGAGTTTCCATGTTGTTTTCTGGGCAGATGAGATAGAGATTAGTCATACAATGTGGTTCTTGCCAAAATGAATATTTTGGTCTGAGAATTTTCTTGCGGCGTCGTCTAGTTGAACGAACCGTGTACCATTTCATCGATACGTTCTGGGTAAGAGAAGGATGCAAGATGGAGAAGGGTTGGCAGTTAGAGGGAATTTAAATCTTGATTTTGAGATTTTAGCCTCTGCAACTAATGTTCAAACTTTTATTTTTTTGCTATTGATTTTTTTTTGCAGAGGTGTTAGCTTGAAACTAAGATACCAGACACTTGAACTGAAATGTTCACCCTTGATTTGATTATTTATTCTTTCTCATTTACTGAATCTTCATCTTTTCCTGTTAATACACGAACAAGCAGTTTCATTGACTTGAAAGATGAGCAGACATTCTCTTAAAAGTGAACAAAACAATTTACTTTTTCAGGGTTAGCTTCTCCCAATCCAATTGCTGCGTTTAACAAGTTGATTTCCAGATTCTCAGAGTTTTACTGTATTTTCTCTCTGTTATTAATGTGAAACTACCTTCCTGTAAATGAAAAAGAGGAAAAGAAGAAAAAAACCCACACACACTCACACAGACACAAACTTGTAAAATCTTTGTACAATTTTAGACTTGTTTTTAGAAATTGGTTGAACAATGATGGTAATCAAGGCGTTCTTTGAAAACTATATTCAAAATAGTTTCTGTTTTTCAGATCTGAAAAAAAAAAATTGGTGTTTGGAATTGGATAACCTTTTTTAAAATGGGGTTTTCCTTTTTTTTTTTTTTCGTGTTTGCCCATATGACCCTTCCTTCTATATGTTTTTTTTTTAGTTTAACAACATGTGAAGTCGAGATTCGAACCTATGACTTTTTAATCTAGGATATATGTTTTAATCCATTGAACTATGCTCAAGTTGGATTAAATGACCTCTTTCATAAAGATGAAGTTTTCTTTTTCTTTTCTTTTTAGGTATAATAAAGACAAAAAAACAAAAATATTTAAGGATTCAGAAGTTTTTAAAATAATTGTTGTAATGGTGCTTTTAGAAAAATAGTTGCTGAATGAGAAATTTTGGCAAATCAAAAGACACCACGTGTCCCTTTAGTAATCGGTAACACCAATCGGTCCGACCAAATTAAAATCAGGATACGGCCTAAGATCAAATGACAATTTGGCTGAAAAGCCTAAATTAATTTAAAATAAATTGGACTAGGCTCGATAAATGTAAATCCATTAAGTAGTTGGGCCGAAAATCTAAATTTA
>JAOANK020000092.1:2987038-2998710 GCA_026257165.2 Telfairia occidentalis | reverse complement strand
GGCAAAATTTTGCAAGTACAAAGCTACAGGATCCTTGGATGAATATTATCATACTCTGTATTTCAAATGGCATGGCAGTGTGACGCTTTTGAAGATAGGTTAGCTGTCCACTTTCCTAGATTTTTTTTTTGCTATCTTCTTAAAGGTTACTAAAGGCCAAGGATGTAAGGAATGATCAAACAAACAGTTGGGGTAGGGAAATTGAGGATTGGGAAAGCCATAGAGAATCCTTGATAACAGAAAATTATGCAGAAAGACTCCAGAAGCTGGAAGCTGCATAGTAGTGGGTGGCTTATTACAAGATCGACGCTCTACCACTAAGCTATAAGGGCAGTACCATACCTTTCTCGGGCTTTTGGGTAAGATCAAGTGTAGTATCTGAGCTATAGGGGCAGTAGTGGGTGTTTTATTATGAAATCCTTTTTCTCTTCTTTGACTCTAGGATATTTTGTTCTCTGAGTCTTAAGCGTTTGAAGAAGTGCAAAGCCATTCTTTGGTCTAATTCTTAGTGGCAGTTAATATATATGATAAAACTTAGAGTAGAAATCCTTGCACTCTCAATTCAAATTGGTGCTGTCTGTAGGAATAATTAGAAAAATGCGCAAGTTCTGAACTTCTTCAACTCCTATGCCCATAGATATGGTGGTCTTGTGGACAAAGCTTTTGAATATTTTTCAATTTTCAGTGGAGCTTTTCTTAGATAATTTGAAGAACTTCTTCAACTCCTGTGCCTATAGATATGGTGGTCTTGTGGACAAAGCTAGAAGGCTTTATGGTCAAATAATTTTTGTGCTCTTTTGATGTATGGAACATAGTGCTTTGTATTTAATTGTCAAAATTCCCATAGTAAATACAATAGGCTTCTATTTATACTATTTATACAAGTCTGGAGGGTTAAAGAGCCTAACTAACTGCAGCCCAACAACCTATTTTACTAAATAAGGTGCCAACGGCTAGGAATAGGGCTAACGACTCTAAAATACAAAACAAAGTATTTTCCTTAAAAGACCTCCACATCATCTTTTGTGCTCTTTTTTGGAGCACTTAGTTGGAACGTAACAGGAGAATTTTTTTAAGATGAAGAGAAGACTAGAAGCAACTTTGGGATGTTTTTTCTTTTGTTTTATTTTTATTTTGACATAGAAACATTACTTATCGATAAATGAAAAAAGTACAAGTGAAATACAAAAACTCAACTCTCCCGTTAATGGAACTTTGGGATTTTTTTTTTTTTTTGACTTAAAGCTTTAGGATGTTATTGTTTACCTGATGTCTTTATAGTGTATTCAGTCTAATCTTTTTTTTAACTATTCCTTTACTGTTTTGATGACCAGTGGAGACTTTTTTTTGTAACTCCAAGGTCTGTTGATAAACATTCTATTATCATTTGTATAAGTATTAATGTTTTAAAAGGCTAAAGGCGGTCTCAAGGCTTTTCTTCTTAAAGAGGCGATGTGTAAGCTTCAAGGCGGTATGAGGCGTGAGCCTCAATTTTGATAAAAAAATTTATACAAATCCTAAATTGGTGTAATCAAGTTTTGCTAAATGTAATAGTTATACGAAAACATAAAAAATCTCACTACCCAAATAAAAATTGTAAAAGAACATGCTTAACATCACTACTATGATCATTTATAGATTTGACTTCTTCTATAAATTTTTGTCTTCAATGCTTTTAAAGCCTAGGTAGTAAAAGTAGTAATAGATTGAATAACCTTTTTTTAGATAAAAAAAGTAATAGTTTGAATAGTCACAACTCATATATTAGCATTCCATACATTAAGGAACCTTTTTATATTTTTCTAGAATTTAAAAAATTAATATTATTCTTCTAATCATTATACGAGGTGTAAAGACTAGCCTCTGTGCATTTTCATGGAGCCGTAAGCCTCTTATGGTCCAAAGAAGGCGTAAGTCTCGAGGTTAAAAGTTATAGCCTTGCCTCGAGGTGAGCCTCAAGGTGTAAGCCTCGAAAGCTTTTTAAAAAAATTGACCTATATTGTGATTGTAGCATATTTATGTTTCTGCATCTTAATTTTGGATTGTAGTAAAGTTGCATTTTCTTCAGGTCTCATCTTTACACGTTGGATGGTTTATTATATCTCTTATTTCTCTGGCCTTATATGTGAACCATTAATTATTAGTATTATTATTATTTATGGGAGACCAAGCTTAGAAAAAAAAAAGAAAGAATATGAGAGGGAAAACAAAACGGCATAAAAGGACTGCTCAACAAAAGGAGGCATGCTGATTGCTGGGATGGAGACAACCAGACCTGGGATCTTGGCTTCAGAAGAGGCATCTTCGAGAGGGAGATTGAAAGCTGGACTCTGTTCTTGGAGAAGTTGGATGGCTTCCACGTCCGTGCGGAGGGTGATTAGCTCATTTGGTCCCTTGATTCGAAGGGGTCCTCTACCAAGCCCACCTTTGCTGCTCTTTGCAAAGAGAGAGGGTCTAAACTCCACAATTTTAGATGGGTTGATGCAATCTGGAAGCTGAAAATGCCCAAGAAGATTAAGGTTTTTCTATGGTTTTTCATGTATAGAACAAACACTGCCTCTAGACTACAAAGGAGATTCCTCCACTTGGCTCTGTCCCCAAATGTTAACAGCCTTTGTCTTAAGGCCGATGAGGACATTGACCATCTCTTCCCCCACTGCTCCTTCGCTAGAATGGGTTGGAATTTCATCATGAACGAGTTCAAAGTTAACATTTGTCTTCCCCGAAATTGTGATACTGGGCTGTTGGAAGCTCTTACGGGGCTTAATTTCAGAGGTAAATAAAAAATTTTGTGGTTAAATGTAGTGGCTGTAACCCTTTGGTTGGTTTGGAAAGAAAGAAACCAAAGGCTTTTTGAAGACATTACAACTTCCTCTGAACATTTTGTATATAGAAAACAACACTTGGCCTCGCGGTGGAGCTCAATTCATGAAGAATTCTCCTCTTCTCATAGCATAGCATTTCCATGATTATTTTGAATTGGAAAGCTTTTTTTTTGTTTCTTTCCCTTCTGTGGTGTGGTGTGGTGTGGTGTGGTGTGAGGTGAGGTGGGGTGAGGTGAGGTGGGGTGGGGTGGGGTGGGGGCTCCCTCTGCCTCGCCCCTAGGATGTATCTTCCCCCTCTAAATATACATCCGTGTTTCTTATAAAAAAACAAAATACAAAAGGAGCCAACTGACTCACTATGGAAAAATGTTTCAATCTAAAATGATAAGACCTAGCGGGTAATTACATTGTGATTCTTGAGAAGCATTAAACCTAACAAGAGACTATATCTCCTCAGTAATGCCCCAGGCCCAAGATTCGGAATCTTTGGCACCTTTTGGCCTCGACATTCTCCAGCGACCTGACCATACTACCTACTTGACTTGAGCTACTTGCGAGAGTGAAGACAGTCCCCACAGACCGACACAGGTCCTTTCAGCATGCTTTGTTCTCATTCACATGCTTTTTATGTAAATTCCTTAGGAGGTCAACGAACATAAGATTGTTCCAAGCCAAACACGCTTAATTTTGGAATTCTTATGATTGAGCCACTAAAAAGGAAGGTGCACATTGGGTCACCCAACATAAGATTGTTCCAAGCCAAACACGCTTAATTTTGGAATTCCTATGATTGAGCCACTGAAAAAGAAGGTGCACCTTGTTGGTATAGGTAGTTACTATCAATTCTTTTAAGCATTTCTTTACCATGCTTGTATAGTCTTAAGATCTCTTTCATTTGGATGTAGTATCGGTTCATTCATGTACCCCTCCTCTACCCAGGCGTTTACATCCTCCCAAGATCTCTAAAAATGTCTAAAAAATTTATTATTTTTCTCAATCCAAAGGTCCTGATGAAACTAGTCTGCCACAAAATCCAGTAATATAATTGGGAGTTTGAATTGGTTTTTCTGTTGCTTTGATTTTGTGATGATTACCAAAGAAATGAAACAATAATAATATAACAAATTATTTTTAAAAATCATTGAAAAAATGAATTGTAATTCCCCATACATTTGGCTTTTGTGAGAACCATTCAAATCAAGTAATGTAGTATCAAAAGTTTAAATTTCTATGGTATGCTAATTTGTTCAATTTATTTCTTAATAAATTTAAAAGTTGTATCTTGTTTCCATTGTCTCTTTGTAATTTTGTGGCGTGATGAAACACATGCTTTTTAATTTTATGATTACTTTACGTTTTGTTTTTTGAGAGTTCAACATGTGGGAGTGGGGGGATTCGAACCCACGACCTTTTGGTCAAGGAGATATGCCTTAACAAGTTGAGTTATGCTCATGTTGGCTTTTGTTATTTGTTATTATTATTATTATTATTTTTTAATTTTCTTCTGAGTTTCTGTTTTGGTTATGTAGTTTATTTTCTATTTATTGTTCTGCAGCTTCGTATGTGGCAACGAGATTCGAAGGATAGGACTGTGTTGCAATCAACTCCAGCAGCAGCTATTGACGTCAGTGACATCTTTAGTTCTTTGAGAAAAGAATTGCTGAACGAATCATTGTTGATATCATTCTTACTTACTCATTTGTTTAGCTTGTATTCATGGCAATAGTCTTCATTTCTTACTATTAATTTAATTTTAGCAAAGAAATAGTTTTTTTTTCATTAGCCTCCATCTTATTTGAATTCTTGATGCAGATGCTGCCACCAGCAGCCTATTCAGATAATCCTTCTACAAGTTTTGCTGCAAAGTTTGTCCATACATCAATCAACAAAAATCGTTGTTCAATTAATAGAGTGTTGGTGAGTTGTACTTTTCTTTTTGGAGGCAAGAAACAATATATTTCATTTCCTTTACTCAATTTGTGGGATGAGAAGGCAAGAGACTTATTACCACAATCTTCGAAGAACTATGTGTACGAGGTTATAGATAGATAGTTTTTTATTATTCCAGTTATTATCCATATTAGTTAGTACTAGCAGGAAGTAATTAAGTTCTTTGTTAATCCTTAGCTTATATTATGGGCTTAGATTTGTAACATGGGTAGGTTTGAAATTAAATATAGTAGCAGTTACATTATATCAAAGTTTCTTTAGAAGATGAGGACTTTCTCCATCTTTTTGTGAGAAAGATAGGATTCCCTGGCAGTCCGGGATTTGCCAAACCATGTTATTAGTCTTTTGGTTGCAAAGAAATAGAGGAGTTTGTGAAGATCAAAATTTAGACATCGAAGAGATTTGGGTTTAGTCCATTTTGATAGTTCAATTGGGGCTACTTACTCTTGATGACATTCCCAATTTTATATAGCCTTCTTTGAGGTTCCCCACCACCACCACCACCACACACACACACACACAGAGAAAAGAAAAACGAAGGAAAAAAAAAGAGATTATGTTTATCAAGTTGTCAGGACAGTGTTTAACATTTCTGTGTTGTCTTCTCTTCTTCCAAAGTGGACTCCCACTGGGAGACGTCTTATTACAGGCTCACAAAGTGGTGAATTTACCCTTTGGAATGGACAGTCGTTCAATTTTGAAATGATTCTTCAGGTATATGGATGCCTTAATTAATTAATGAAATTGCATAAAAATGAGTGATAAAGGACTTCTAGAACATCATCGTTGGCAGGCTCATGATCAAGCAATTCGGTCTATGGTATGGAGCCACAACGACAATTGGATGGTCTCTGGCGATGATGGGGGCTCGATAAAGTAATTTCCTCCCGATAAGTTTGATGTATTGTATGGTCTTTTGCACAATTTTATGATAACTTGTATGCTGTAGAATAGATTTGTGAGCAAATGGTCATTTCGTATTTAACATTTTTGAGCAGGTATTGGCAAAATAACATGAATAATGTGAAGGCGAATAAATCAGCTCATAAAGAATCAGTTCGGGACTTGAGGTAGCAATTAATATCCTTTTCTTAAATACATTCCTCCCGTATACTACTCTTTTTGATAGATAAAAAGTCTTCTTGAATGAAAATGTGTACTGTGAATAATAGGACAGCATGTCATAAGGGTGAAAATTACAACCTACAGTAAAATAACCAATCTTGTTCTATGGAAAACAGAAAAATTCTAAAACTCCTCCCACAGAAAAACCATATAGAAGCTAAAGACGACATGGGGGCAAAAAAAAGAGAGGGATCGGATTTGTATCGCTTTTGGCATAGCAAGAGCCAAAAATAGACCACACCTGAAGTCAGGTCAAATTATGATTGTTCGATTTGATTCTTCCAGCCATTGGAAACCTTCGCTTCCACTCTATCTCTAATCTAGAGGCCCTACCATTTCTCTACCTCCAAATAGAATAGATGTTAGGCACGAATGGCCTGTTTGAAGAGGCTTATATCCTTCTATTGCTTCAAATGATTTTTGTAATTACTCTCTTGTTCAAAGCATTGCCAATTGGGAGGTTTTTTGTAATCCCTGGCTCGGTGGAGACCTTTCATCTCCACTTTTTTGTACCCTCTTCTTTGATAATAAAAGTTTAGTTTCTTATAAAAAAACATCCTTCTATTGCTCGGCTTATTATAATGAGCTTGTTTTGAATTTGAACAGCTTCTGTAGGACAGATTTGAAATTCTGCTCCTGCTCTGATGATACTACTGTCAAAGTTTGGGACTTCGCTCGGTGTCAAGAAGAGCGTTCTTTGTCTGGTAATGTACTTTGCATTTTTTTTATGTAGTTCATATTGGAATGCTAGCTCAATGATGGGATATGATCCCATGCCTCTGCTCTTTCCTTTGAGGAAAAGAATGCCATGTGCATATTTTATTGTATATTTTTGGGGTCTCTTAAATTGTAATTTCTTTTGGCAGTTAAAAATGTGAGACATTTTCCTTTTGGGGAGAGTTGTTTTGATGTTTTAATCAGATGTTAGATGGGAAGGTATCTCTGGGTTTGACAATTTGGTTAATCTGTAACCATTGGCCTAATATCCAAGTGTTGTCATTGAGCTGTGGAGTTGGTTCAAGGTCCATGCTTAGCTCTTTTCGTTGTGTTCGTATTAACTGTGGATGGCTGGAAGCATTGTATAAATGAAAAATTGAGAAAATTCTTATTACCTGCACGTTGCTGCCTTGGCTATTAGATTTTGGGTAATTGTTTGTTTGTTTGTTTTTTCTTTCTAATATCTAACATTTCATTGATGGTATGAAATATAAATACAAAAAATGGGAAAGAACCACCCATAGGAAGTTACAAAACACTTCCAATGGGCCACAAGAGATGAAAGGCTATAACTATGAAAGTAAGAGGAATTTTCGCACCATGAGGGAGCCAAACGAAGTTATAGATTATAAAAACTGGGTGAAACAAAAGTTATTTTCTATGTTAGTCATACTTGTCTCAATGCTATTGATTTATATTGATGGTGTTCTGAAGTTGTATATAATTTATAGATTTTTGAATAGAAAACATCATAATGTCTATTTCTTTAGCACTGTCGGGTCATATTTTTGTAACAATGATTGGATAGGTATATTTAGATATTTAGTAATTGCTTAACTCAATATACATTTGTTTGTATTTTTTTTTTATGTTACTGGGTCAACAAAAGTCATAATAATTATGTTATTTGTTTGTTAAGAATCTTTGAAGTAACCCAGATTATCTGTTTTGAACTCAGGCAGGCCATGGGTGGGATGTGAAGAGTGTTGATTGGCACCCCACAAAGTCTCTACTAGTTTCAGGTTTCTCCCTTGTTTTTGGAAATTTTTTCCAGATCTTTCCGTGTGTGATCGTGAAAATATTTATCGCTCTGGTTTAAAACTGATCAGGTGGTAAAGACAACCTTGTAAAACTTTGGGATGCAAAAACTGGGAAAGAGCTTTGTTCATTGTGAGTGCAATATCTAGTTATAAAAAATTAATATCACTGCTGAATAATTTATGAGTGATGGTTGTGTTTTCAGTCATGGTCATAAAAATACAGTATTATGTGTCAAATGGAATCAAAATGGTAATTGGGTGCTGACTGCTTCAAAGGATCAAATCATCAAGGTGGTTAACTTCTTCAACTGGAGATATTCATTTCATTTATGGATATTATTAATATCTTCCCTTTCTCTCTCCCGTTTATGTAGTCCTAGCTTTTTATCTTTTCCTTTCTTTTGCAGCTTTATGACATCAGAGCTATGAAAGAACTTGAATCTTTCCGTGGGCATAGAAAGGATGTGACTGGTAATTGTTTACAATTATAATTCTAGTTTTATTTGATGGGGACATTTTTTAAACTGAGCATCTCACATTTTTAACATTACTTCAAGTGAAACTTTTCTTCCTTTTGTTTCACTTGGCTGCTCCGGCTCTCCCTTTATGTACTTTTGTTCATTTAATTGATTAACATGCAGTTATAATGAAATATTGTCTTTCACCAGTGGTCTGATTATTTTGGTTAAATTATTTGTTGGTTTGAGAATTTTTTTTAAGGTTATGAATACCATTTTATCATTGAAAAATCTTTCGTTTAAGGTTTTACTTAACACTTTTGGCACATCAAGTTGAACATCTAAGCTTCGAGTTCTTCCTGAGTTTGAAAACTTTTGTTTTACCTTGTGTTTATTTTTTTTTGGGAAAAAATAAATAATTAAACACAAGGTAAAACACAAGTTTTCAAACTCAGGAAGAACAAAAGTTTTACCTTGTGTTTATTGAAGTTAGTTAATTTTAACCTTGGAATTTTACTTCTATCAAATTGAAACCTCAAATACAAGCTAGAACAACATTCAAGACCACCAATAAATTAACCAAAATCTAGCCACAAATTATGTAAATCCAGTAACAAAAGCACCTACAAGAACGTCTAGACAGTTAACCACAAATCTATTTAAAAAAGAAAAAGAAAAAGAACAAAGGGACTGTTTTAATCTCATCAGTGTCATCACTCGTGAAGTTTAGGATCTGATTTGGTGAAATTCAAGTTTTAAGAACAAATTTAACGTACTCGTTAGTATAGGGATAAAAATAAATAAATAAATAATTTTTTGTTTTATTTTTTAGGTCAGTTCTAATATCAATGTGATGTTTCTTTTTATTTTTTCTGTAAGATAATTGCTAATATTATAGGTGATTTCTTTTACAGCATTGGCCTGGCACCCTTTCCACGAAGAGTATTTTGTTAGTGGAAGTTTTGATGGCTCTATTTTTCATTGGCTTGTTGGGTATGTTAGCGTTTTAGTTGAATCTTCACTTTCTTGTATATAATTTATGTTCTTTACAGTTGAGAGTAGTTTTGTTTTGGCTTTGAAAGGAAGAGGGATGAATAAAGTCTTATGGTAAAAAGAGGTGTTAGGAAGGGAGATCCCTTTTCCTTACTACTTTTTTGTTTTGTGGTCGTCGACGTTCTTAGTCGTGCCTACAGGAATGGTGATAAGAGTGTTGTTGAGGGTTTTCAAATTTCACTTGGGTAGAAAGAGAATTCATCTTTCTCATGCAAAGTTTATAGATGCTACAACCACGTATTCGATAGGATTCAATTTTTCCTTTGAACATGCTTCTTGAAGACAGTCTCATTGTTGGATCAATCCTTTGAGATAATGCCTAGGGATTTCCATTTCTCTTTATTGTTTCATTTTATTGTGATTTAATCTTGCTTGGGGATTTTAATATATAATTCATGATTACAAAGATTTAGAGGTCTTCAATCTCATGCCATTATTTGATTCTCTTATTCACAGACATGAAACTCCTCAGATTGAAATTACCAATGCGCATGATAATAGTGTGTGGGACCTTGCATGGCATCCTATTGGTTATCTTCTCTGCAGGTTTGGGAATCTTGTATTTTGTGCTTTGTATTTGTGCCTGATTACTTTTGTCTATTTTGTTGGAATGCTTGTTTTAATAGATTCCTATCCTTTCTATAACTCTTTTGCATAGAATAGTTTTGTTATCATGCAAATCTAGCGTTTGTTATTCATTTCATATTCTCATACAACCGTACAATGTATACAATGTAACTCACTCTGAAATGTGAGGTTTTTGTTAGACACCCTATTATAAATACTTACTCTAGAAAGGGTTAAAAAGGGAAATCCCCCTTGATTCTTAGTTAGTGGAAAGTTGTATTGTGTGTATAGGAGGGGACCCATTATTTAGGCGGGGGAGGGAGAGGAAAGAAAGGCCGATTGATTTTGAGAGTGAATCTTCAGAGTAGGAGAGGTCACCAACTCTCTCAAATAAGCTGGGTTGTTTGGCTGCATTTTCTTCTTGCTGTTTTAGTGTTGTTAGCTTGAAATAGCTTGTAAATGTTGTTTGTAATTGTTTATTTTTAAGTTAATCGAAATTGTAAAGAGAAATCTTAAAATTGGTATCAGAGTATGTTCATCCTAGGAAGATCGGGAAAGATGGCTCAAAGGAGACTAAGGAAGAGAATGGATGGAGCAGAAAAGGAAATAGAGGAAATGACAGGATTGATGCAACAGATGAACCATAATATCGAGACTTGCTGTGAAACTCCCTGACAATTGTCATTGTAGGGAAGAAACTCTGAAGGTAGGGACAACTTTGGTATTGAACTTGTCCTATGGAAAGATACGCGTTGCTACCTCAGGAATGAAAGAATCCTCTTAGAAGAGGAAACTTCTAGACGGAAGAGACAAGTCTCTAGTCCAAAAGTTCATGGAAGGAGAGTCATCTCATAGAAAGGATAAAGTAAGTTCAAGGAGGGTCTAGATGCTTGGTTATTTAGCGCTGAAAGGTACTTAGTAGTATTAGTGGTGAGTTTGGACGGCGAAGCGCTTGTGGTGTCGATTGGGCATAGAATCGCAAGAAATTTTAAGATTTGAAGGATTTGAAGAAGAGAATGTTCGAACGATTCCGAAAATCACAATTCCTTGCTGTCAAGCAAGAAGGGAGTGTGGTTGAATTTCAAAAATTATTCAAACCTCTATCCTCACCACTGCCACAACTTTTAGATTGGTGTTGGAGGGCATTTTTAACTTTTATGAATGGACTTTAATTTGTCACTAAGGCTGAAGTGTTGAGCAGAGAACTCATTGGGCTTGAGAACATAATGAAGATGGCACAACTGGTAGAGGACAGGGACTTAGTAGTTAAAGCAGCCCTAAACCCATGATCCAATACCCCCCAGGCTAAGTAGGCGTTACCAAACTAAGCTACAGTAGCCTAATCCAACCCAAACAAAATGAGCGGAAAAGGGCTTGGCCCAATACTCATTACTTTCGAATGAGTAGCTACTGCATGTAGAGAAACCCCTATGAAGAGATTAATAGATGCATAGTATCAAGCCAAATGTGAGAGGGGGACTTGTTTCAGATGCGACGAGAAGTTTTCAGTAGGCTATCAATATAAAAACAAGGAATTGAGGGTTTTGCTAGTGAACAATGAGGAATAATTTGAGTTACATAAGGAAGTTTGGAGGTAGCAGATGAATGAGGTGGGGGACTTGGTGGGTTTGGCATTGAACTTAGGCCATGTTTACTAATCATGAATCGACATAAGAAGGAATCAAAATGAGAATTGTATTCCTTTGATGTTGTTTACTAAGAGTTGTTTGGAATTAGAATCAGAAACCAATTCATGTTGTTTACTTTTATTGGAATCGGAATAAGATATATGATGATTACAAAAATATTCTTTTGTATTTCTAATCAATTAAAAATGATATGAAAATTACTAAACTTACCTTATATTATATTATTTAATAATAATAAATTTTATCTTTATAATTTATTTGATATTAAATAATAACTAATTAAAATAA
>JAOANK020000092.1:2921776-2942569 GCA_026257165.2 Telfairia occidentalis | reverse complement strand
ATACAACTTTTTATCAATAAATTATTTAAGTTCGTATTTATTTTCCAGCGTTCAATAGTATCTATTATTGTAATAATGCATATATTTGACTTCGAATTATTGATTTATATGCTTAAAGTAGTGGTTTATAACTTAAATAAGTTTGTTTTAAGGTTTCACTAAAAAAAAATTACAATATTTTTATAAATTTTCGTGATATCTGTGATCTTTTCTAGAATATCCGTCGATATATCCATAAATCTGAGTTACCGATATCGATATTGATATTAATGTCGATATTTTATTCCTTGGGGACAAGGCATCCCATCTCCGAACATGACTCATGAGGTTACAAAAAGACCTTCCAATCTAGGCTAATAGTGCGAATAATATAATTACAAAATAACTTGTGATGGACACTCTAATTTGAGACCGTATACTGCACAAAATCACAAAAAAACTCAAAAGAAGAGAACTTATTTGAGAAAATTCTATCATTACGTTCCTTCCTAGTAAGCCAAAGGATTGCCTTGAAAAGATTTGTCTAGAGGACTCTTGCTTTCTCTTTACCTTGCAGCTCGAAATATTAGCCAACTTCGTGTTAGTGTGAATGTTCCGGCCACTCACGCACCGACGCGTGGGAGAGGCGGTGGTGGCTTCTGGCGGAGTGTGGGGCCCACATGCGGGTTGGTTTCTAGCCAATTTCTAGGGTTTTTCAAATCGGTGGATGAGCTTCCTTTTTGGATGGGTGATGACGAAAAATAAGCACTCTAAAATAGTGTTTTAAATCCCAAACCCTAACGGTGCACAAAACTCACAAAACCCTAATTGCCCTAGGAAAAGACCTAGAGGCTCTGATACCATGTTAATGTGAGACCAAATGAGAAGAATAACTTACTTTATTCTAGACACTAGAGAAAGATATATGTAGGCATGCATGAAAGCCCTAAACTAATAATAAATTACATGGACAAAAGACTAATAAACTCCTACTTACATAAATATACTATAACGTAAGCCAAGCCCCCAAGATTTTGAGGTTTTTTTTTTACCTTTTCCCATTTGAGTAGATGAATAGAATCTTTTTCCTTATTGTCCGACCAAAGGAAGTGGCAAAAAATCCTCTCAATGTGTTTGGCAGCCATTGTAGGGATGTGAAAGAGAGAGAGGTAATATGTGGGAAGGTTAGCAAGAATGCTATTCATGAGAGTGAGTCTCCCACCCTTTGATATATGAGAGTGGGCATTTGATACGTTCAGAAAAGCCATCTGCTATCATGAATTATATTCTCAGGGGTGATCTTTTTAAGAAGAATGAAAGCTTCTTTGGGAAGTATTATTACAGCTTTTACGTTATCCACATGGAACGAGAGAAATGCTAAAATTTTCATTGAAAAGCATCGCAACCCTGGCACATTTTTGGAATTTACCTTATACACGACATTTACTTGGTGTAAATTATCGCCTCTTTTTTGTAACTATATCTTATCTTCCCTTTGTTCATCTTGGAAAAGTTTTTTGTAAAGCATTGGCATTTTCCCTCTTGTAATCATTTCACACATCAATGAAATTATATCTTTTCAAAAAAAAAAAAAAAAGAGATTGGGCCCAAATGGAGAGTTTTTTCTCAATCTTCTGAAAGATAAGGAGCCAAAAACTATAGCAATTAGGTTTTCCAAACCGGGGAAGCCCCAAATAGTTGTTAGGCCAAGAGCCCATCCTGCACCCAATTTGAATGGCAAGCTGCCCCAATATTTTGGTTGTCCACATTGATACCCAAGATCTCAGTTTTTTGTCTGTTGATTGTCTGTTGATGTTCATTCTAGATGCTTCTTTGAAAAGATGAAAGACATTGAGGAGATTGGTGATGCTGTTATCCTCATTTGGGGAGAAAAGAATGGTGTCATTGACAAATTGGGGGTGATTAACTCCCAGATTCTCTTTACCCACTGTGAAGCCAGCAGCAAGGTTCTTTTTAGCAGCAAAAAGGAGCATACGACTAAGGCTATTGGCCATGATAACGAAGAGTAAAGAGGTGAAGGGGTGCCCTTGGCAAAGCCCCCTCGATGCTAAGATTTTTCCCCTCGGTCTACTTTTGATAATGATGGAAAAATTCACCGATGATACACAACTTCTAATTCAGCAATGCCATTTGTTGCCAAAGCCTTTGATTCTCAAAATCTCATCAAGGTAGTCCCAATCGACTTTGTTAAAAGCCTTCTACATATCGAGTTTAACGATCAAACCACTCTTCTTACGGGAGTGCCAATCATCAATAATCTCATTAGCAATAAGCGAGGCATCCAAAATTTGACGATTTGCCATTGATTGGTATTTGGTGATAGTAGAAGGAAGGACTTTCTTTAATCTTTCTGAAAGAACCCGGACAATGATCCTGTATAAACAAGAGGTAAGACTGATTAGTTTATAGTCTCCCACTTTCTTGGCATCCAATTTCTTGGGTACGAGGCAAATATAGGTTTCAATGAGGCTAGCATTGATAGTTGCATTTTGAATAAAATCTTTGAACACCTGAAATATATCGGATTTTACAAGACTTTTTAAAGAACTCGAGGTGAAACCATTCAGATCCCAGGATTTATTAGTTCCAAGGTTTTTAACTGCATTCCAAATTTCTTCTTCAGTAAAGGGGAGTTCCAAGTCAGTTGCATGGTCCATAGATATGGGGTTCTACTCAATTGGTGAAGGGATGAAACATGTACCTTGTTCTTGGTGATGAAACATCTACTCGATAGCCTCATCATGTATCTCTACCATGGTATTTTACCTTTTTCTAGCAGCCACATATCGATGAAAAAAGGCCGAATTTTTGTCACCCTCTTGGAGCCATTTAGCTCTGCATCTCTTTTTTCAAGTGATCTCCTCATTGGCAGCTATATCAAAGGAGTTTGTCTTTTATGAGAAGCCTTCTAATCTTAAGATGAGCAGATAATCGACCCCTTTTCTCTGCCTTATTAATATCAGCAAGCTCAGATTGAGGATCAAATTTGTTAGAGTAGAGGTTTAAAGTCTGAGCATTCCATGCTTTGAAGGCCTGCTTTAGCCACTTTAACTTCATCATAAAACCATGTCCTGACCATCCCGTAAGGGGGTGATTACTCAACCATCCGTCCACAAAGGCAAGGAAGTTTGGTTGATTCAGTCAAGCATTGTTGAAACTGAAGGGGTGGGTCCCCCATTTTGCTTGTCGAGGGACAATAAGAAAGGATAATGGTCTGATATGGGGCGTTCAAGCCACTTGTCAGTTGCCTCCGAAAACTTGTTCAAACATGCCTTTGTGAGGAGAAAATGGTCAATGAGGGTTAAAGCAGGACAGTGGTTAGACCATGTAAAATGCCCATTGGCCATGGGGATTTCAATAAGATTGCTCGATTCAATGAAGGAGTTGAACTGTAAAGAGGTGCATGGGGGCCTTTTGTTGTTGGAATTGTCACTAGATCAACGAATGAGATTGAAATCACTAGCCACAATCCAGCTTTCAGAACATAAGTGCGATAGATCAAATAGTTCTTGTAGGAAAAGATTTTTTTTCTCCTGCCATAAACCCCTACAATCTAAATGTTGTATCCATCAGATAAAGAACAAAGAATAGTGAGAGAGAAAGCACCTTTGGTTATGTTGGAGATGGTCATAGAGGAATCATTCCAGAGTAAAAGAATACCACCCGAAGCTTCAAAAGCATCCAACGAAGACCAACCAATGTGTTTGGAATTCCAAATAGATTTAACAAAAGCTCTGTTCACCTTAGATCATTTGGTTTCTTGAAGGATGAACAAGGTAGGATTGTATTTCGAGATGAGGTTTTTGACAAGGGCCAACTTTTTCCATGATCCCAGGCCGCACATGTTCCAGGAGAGCACAATCATTCATCAACTTTCGACCTTGTCCTATGATCAGTATCATAGGAGATATTCTCTAAGGCCTGTACTCTGTTTCACTGATAACTTGTTCTTGTTCTTCTTAGTAGGAATAGCCATAATGCACAACCCATTTTCCTCTAGCCAAGATACAATAGAATGAAGTGGTGGTGTGGGCTGAGGAAGGTTGAATGATGCATCTGAGGGGAGGGCAAAGTCACAACAAGGGGCTTCAAGGGGAGTGTCAACAGGGTACTCTGTTTCCATGGGGGCAGAGTACAATTTAGAGGGGAAAGGATAATGTGAGAAGGGGAGTTTGGTATGCTATGGGAAGGGGAGGAGATGGGTCTTCTGTGTCTAGGTCAGATGGCAAGGAGATGAGGGATTTGGAGTATTTATCCGGTAGGTCAATGGGGATTTTTTTTTTTTGTTTGGGTGAAAAGGCAAGGGTGAGAGGTCTGGCAGCTGTATGATTGGTGGAAAAGAAAGGGTGGGGGGGTTGCAGAGAGAGAGGTGGGAGATTTCAGAAAATATGATGAGAGATTTCATCAAAAGGTTATGTGAAGGAAATGAAAGATTGTCACCCTCTTCAAAAAGGACACTAATATTTTCTTCATCCGACTCTTCACATTAACCTTCAAATGGCTAATTCATGATTCAACAATCCAAACTCTTCTTCTATACTGCTAACATTGATTTTTTGAGTCATCATCAGATCTTTCTGACTTCTAAAGAGAAACTACTTTTCTTGTAGACTGAAATCAAACCAAAAGATAAAGTGTTATGCACCTTTGAATGAGAAGATTCCCCAAGGACTTCACCATTGGCTAACTTCAAAAATTGAGAAGAAGAGATTCCATCTGAATTCTTAACCATCTTCAAGGGCAAATCCTCATTAAAGGTACGGTTCACATTCCTTCCAATGCCGTTTGATTGAGGATAAATGGAAATTCCTTTACTTGATCTTCTACTATATACAATTGGAAAGGCCTTCCTTAGATAATAATTTCTTTTAAGTTCTTGGAATATAATTTTTCATAATACAAAAAATTGACATTGGGTTATTGATCTTAATTCAATGTTTGAAAATAAGTAAATAAATACTTAGAAGGCCAACGATTTTTGATGCCTAAGGAATTCCAAGGGTCAAGGAATCTCAAGGTTCTGTTGGTGATCAGTTTTGGGCGGGAAGTTCCAAAAGTTCTTTGCTTTTGTTGGCATTTACTTTGATCAAAGTTAATGAGTTTGCTTCTGCTGGAAGATTCTGAGTTATCATGAGTCTTAGAGCTCTTTTTAGTAGCCTTGCTTTGTCTATTCTTCTGAGTTCATAGAATCTGATCTGCTGTTGAAGTTTTGTGGGGAAAATTTTCTTGATGCACTAAGTCTATTAGTTCACTGAAGGCATTTTTTTTTTCGGGTTCTTTCACAAGTTCTTAGTTAATCATTTTGGTTGCTTGCCTAAGGATGAGATGTTTTGTAATTGTTTCTGGCTTCTCGTTTTTGTTTTTAGAAGTATAAAAAAACGTTGTCCTTTTTTTTTTAACAAGAAACAACTTTTCATTGGTATAATGAAAAGAAAAATGCTCAAGAGATACAGGCTCCCGTAGGGAGTGAAGATAAAATGACACACACTTTTCTCCCTAGCCAGATTACCCCTTTGTTCCATCTCTGATATGTGAAATGAACGGGTTGTATATTAGTAAATGTGTTATGTTCATCCTCTGAAGTGTCTAGAGGTTGTTGTAACCTAAAATTTCATGCTTTGTCATCTTTATACCATTCTGTTTGTCTTTTCCATACTTTATAAATTGCGTTCTTTAATTTTATGTTCCATTATGGTGGTAGTGATCATTTCTTTTTACTGCCAATGACTAAGGAGCGTTTGATGATTGAGTCATCTGTTTCCTTAATAATATTTGCAGTCTTTTTTCAGAAATAATATTTTTTTCATAGTCTATTCTTATTAATTTTCATTCTCGACTTCTATGCCTTGATTTTTATTGGATATTTTTTCTTTTATCTTCAGTTTCCATCGAAGAATGTTGGTTTTGCAGAAAGATTGTTATCTTCATGTTGTGAGGTGAGTACACCATTCTCAAGCTATCTATATCGGCTTTTGACGACTTTGCTTGTTTTGATTCTGTTATATTGTGATACAGGGGTGCTGGCAAGTTTGTTCAATTGCAGCACTTTACTTTCCCTTTCTGGTTCTATTCTAATGACTAGTATTTTAGAGTGTGCATTTCACGTGATATTTTATTGTGGTCTTAACCGTGTCCTAGAGTTTTTGAAATTTTAATGGAAAAAAGATTTATCAGTATTTGAGGCATGGGAGGAAAGTTTGTCTATGGGAAGTTTCTGTAAGCAGAAACTTGAAGGATGAGAAGGTAGGCGACTATTGTTATCTTTTACAATTAATTGAAGGTTCTCATTGAGTAGAAGAGAAGACAAGAGAGCTTAGTTACTTGATGTGGCTGGGTTCTCGGTCAAATCCTTGTTTAAACAGTTGGTTGGTGGTACTCCGTTATGTTTTAAATTTATTTTTCCAAGATTTTATAAATTAAATAAATTATTCAAATTATCATAGGCTCACAGCCTAGAAAGAGTGTCATGGCAAAATGTTTTGCAACTCCTTTAATTTGGAATTACCAAGGTAATATATGCCTGGTCTCATGCAGTTCCCATGGATAAAATGTTTAATCTTAACCTCTAGCTTCCCCTTCATCTCCGACACTTATGATTCACCTCCACCTGGAAATCATTCCAGTTGCAGAGACAAACTGAATTAGCTGTTTTATTTACAGGAGCTTCTCCCACTCAGAGTCAGATTCATGACTAGTTGATAAATTCTTTGTCTCTGACTTCTATGAACTGTCTGTATCTGTTCCAGGTCAATATTTCCGTAACAGATTGCTAGCTGGTCTGTATGAATTCCAGATCAATATCTCAATAACAGATTGCTAGCTGTTCGTACTCTTTTGCAAACCTCTTTTTGGAAGTAAAACATCTTGGATTTTCTCTTCTTGTAGGAATGTAGCTTTTGGGTTCTGTGAGAGACAGCACGGAAAGTTCCACAGTCCTCAATATCACACCTGTCTTTATGGGTCATCTTATATTTCAAATCCACTGTTTCCATTTCAGCATCTGGAATATAGCTAGTGGAGTTGTATGGACAACCTTCAGTGGAGAAACTTAGGGCCTAAGAACTAGTAAACTTGGAAAATTCAACATGGCTGCTGGTACAAGAAATGCACCTGTTGGTACTCCGTATGTAAATGTTTAATGTCCAGGTCCTTCTTTGTGAAAATCAAAGAGTTCGAGAAATGTCAACATTTTTGCATGGTTAACATATTTGGAATTGGTAAACAAGGTCGATAAAATTCAAAGAGGATGCCCTGTATTAGGTTGCAATCCAAGTTGGTGCTGTATATGTAAAAAAAAAATGAAGAAAACCTAAGTCATGTTATTTTTTTATGCCCCTACAGCAGCCAGATACGGTAGGCGATATTTTAAGTTTGTGGGAGCTTCTGGGTTTTCTATGAACCTGCTAAACTTAACATTATCTCAATAGGTATAGGAAAAAAGATACATAATAAATAGTGAGGTTTGAGAGGGTTGTCGAGTAATCTTGCCTTCTTTAGAGAGAATAGTTCTTATTATTGTTTTTTTTTTGAGCTTGTTATCAATTCTTTTAGAGCGGGAGTCCAAGAAGAGCTTGTTATCATGATATTCCTGGAACATTTTTCTATCTTTTCATCTATCTAACCACAAAAAGTTTGTTTCTTGTTAAAAAAATTTGGAGGAACTTGTCAGATCTATGGTCTTGATTGTGTTAGATTGAGAGAGAGGCTTACTTTTGAGTATTGTAACAGTTTTGCCTTTTCTTTTTCTTTTTCTTGAAGTATGACACAAATGGTACTTGGTGGTATTTATGAAATTAGGAATTATTGACAGTTATAGCTAGGAATTTATAATTGATAGAACTTTATTCTAACGTTTTTTTTCTTAATGAAACAAGATACAAACTTTTCATTAAGAAATTGATATGTTTGGAAGAAACAAAAGGATTTCTCAGGGGTTGACTCTTCTCCTGATGTCTTTTAGGATCAAGTCAGACTTTTTCCTTCTATTTGATGCTCTCTCAATAAAGAATTTTGTAATTACGGTTTGATACAAATTATTCAATTGGGAGTCATTTTTTTAATCCTCTTGGCTTGTTGGTGATATCTCATCTCCGTTCTTGTACACTCTCTCTTATGATTAATGCTAGAAGTTTCTTTGTACACTCATTATTTGAATGAAATTCATTTGTTTTTCTCTTGTCTACCTCCACCAAAATAATTGGGGGGGGGGGGGGGGAGTTTACCCCTAGGGAATTTAATCGAATTTCTGACTAGGCCTACAAAATTTCAGATTAAACAATGTATTCTACCCTTAATAATAATTTTATATGTTTCTCTGATAATAGAAATTGGCTTTTACTGGCTATTTAAATTGTTAGTTTCGGTTCTCTTCATTTCACCTAATAATCATTTTTATTTTGGAAGGATGCTTCACAAGTTTCAATCCGAGAGGCTAAAAAAGCAGACGGTGCTAGTTACTTGCAATTAAAAGTACCATCTAGGACAACACTACGAGAAGGATTTTGGGATTTCTTAGAAAGATATGGTTTCCGTTATGGTGATAATCTCACACGAACTTTGCTTCCTTGCGAGGTTTAACACTCACTGCCCTCCTATTCTTTTAAGATCTCTTTCATTCTTTCACTTGGTAGAAAATTAATTATCAGTTCTATTATAGGGACCCATGTTGATTACCTACAATTCTTATCATTGGTTCAGTCCTTGCTGTCTTTTTCATTTGGTCTGGAGTTCAAGTGCTTTATCTCAGATTCACCTTTCCTACTCTAGCCTTGTTTTTTAATGTTAGTTGTTGTGGTTATATATGCTGTGGTGAACTGGAACTTCAGTTTATTCGGGTAATTTTTATCGAGGTTTTTGAGTATGTATACACTCTTGTAAGTTGTGCTTTTAGTTTCCTGCTGAATAATGTTCTTTTTTTATTTAATTTTTCTTGTTCTTTTAAGTGTTGGTTTATATTAGCAGGAAATATTTAAATTAGTTGTAATTGTAATTATTAATGTTTTACATTATTTTTATTTCTTCTTTCCTTTTTGTATTGGATCTTTCTTCTATATAAGAGAGTAATGTATTTCTTACAAAATATTGGAATACAATTATTTTATTCCATCAAATTTAACATGGTATTAGAGTAGGAGGTTTTGTGTGCAAATCCCTATAATGTCATTTTCTCTTCCTTTAATATTGATAATCACTTGTTTGGCTCTGTCCAAATTTTCAGCCCATAGATGAGGGAGAGTATTAAAATTTTGATATAAGATTAAATTGCTTATAACACATCAACTTAAACTTTTGGGTTGATTGGTGATTTAACGTTAAGAAACTACCAGATTATTCACTTCTCACTTCTCGCTTTTGACAAAGTAGAGGGATTGCAAAAGTTATATGAGATATTGATAATCACTTGTTTGGCTTTGTCCAAATTTTCAGTCCATAGATGAGGGAGAGTATTAAAATTTTGATATGAGATTAAATTGCTTATAACACATCAACTTAAACTTTTGGGTTGATTGGTGATTTAACGTTAAGAAACTACCGGATTATTCACTTCTCACTTCTCACTTCTGACAAAGCAGAGGGATTGCAAAAGTTATATGAGATATTCACCATAGAGCTGCACTCTCTACAATGGCCAATGGAGGACAATGATCACCTTTTTTTGGAGTTGCCAGTCTGGAACTTTTTTTCCTAGAAGTTTGGCGTTTGTTTGGCTTGTTCCAGAGAGTGCAGCTTCTTGGTGGTTGAGTTTCTTTCTCATTTGCCTTTTCATGAGAATAGCCATTTCTGTGGGTTGATAGCGTTTGTGTTGTTTTGTGGGGCCTTTGGCTCAGGTGAAACAATAGAATTTTTAGAAAGGTTGAGAGTTCTTGGAGGAGGTTTGGTCCTTTGTAAGGGTTCATGTCTTTCTTTGGGCTTCAGTGTACAAGGATGCCAAGGAATTTTGTAATCATTCTTTATGTCTTATTTTGTTTGATTGGAGCTTTTTTTTTTTTGGTTTTAGTTTGGTTCCTTTTGTGGGACTATCTTTTTTATGCCCCTGATATTTTTTCATTTCTTCTAAAAGCGTGGTTTCTTAAAAAGTAAAATAAAATAAAATAAAAAAGAATTCTTGTTGACATTGATGTTAAAAACATTGTAAGTCCAAAAAATCTTATGAAGAGCGGACCATCTAGACTCGAAGATATAGCAAAGTTTTAAACCCTCCTGGGTCTCTAGCCTTGTCAAAGAGAGGGGAGGAGGATAGAGAAAATGAGATCCAAACAGAGAGATATGTGACACAATCAACAAAAAGGAGAAGAAATGTGAGTGTCCAATAATTCAAGGCCTTTTCTAGGTGAAGGGCCTTGGTGATGTTAAGTGCAAAGATGCAACCTATAGCAATTGTGTTATGTAATTAATGAGACAATTCATTGAACAAATCAATGCTTGTAAGACATTTTTTTGTTTTTTTTTGAGAGGAATGCTTGTTGAGTATTTGGATAGTTGTAAATTTTTTTTTTTCAAGTAATTGAATAAAGTTATTGTAATGGCTTATTATCACGAATAACTTTTGTGAATCAAAAGAAATGTTTTCTCAACTTTGTTTGATGTGGAATAGAGATTGTTTTTCTATGTTGTTAGGGGTTCTATTACTACACCCATTATTGGTGATAAGGGCCAAGTTCTTTCACCTTTGGCATGCTTTTTTTTGTTTTGTTTTGTTGAGTATTTGATTTGGGAGAAATAATTTGAGAGGGGTGTTGATTTCAAGGATTTTTTTTTTAATTATCTGTTATGCATTATTCTTTTGGATGGACCCTTTCTTGTTCGGTTGGATTCTTTTTTTTTTTTTTGTCTTTTTGTCTGCACTTACTTTTTCTTTTATTTTTCTCAATGAAAGCTCAATTTTTCATTAAAAAAATCTCTCCCTTCCTCTTTCTTTTCTTTCATTTTTCTGGGTTAAATGGAATTTAGTACTCACTACTCAGTGTTCCCATAGAGTTTATTATTTGTGGTGATGGATATTGTATATTTTATGAATCTATGGTCTATTAAGTCTAGGCACTTTTGTAATTACTTTCTGTTTGGGTTTGTTGACCAATTTCAGATCTTTTTTGTAATTCTTTTGGTCAGTGTATTCTCTCTTGTACTTTTCAGATGCTTAATGAGAAGTTTTGTTTTGTTTTGTGTTTTTTTAAACAAGAAACATTACATTGATGGGATAGAATTACAAAAAGAGGGGATGAGCTCCCCTATTCAAAGGAAATTACAGTTAGAAATGCTTGGTGACAATTTAAATGAAGAGAGAGCCAAAAATGATAAAGATTAAAAAAAGCTATCAAAGCAGTGCTCTTTGTCCTTGAATATTCCAGAATGAATTCCTCTCATTCCAAATAGACCATAACTGTAAGTAAGCTCTTGAAAAGTTGAGCCAAAAGATCTTTGTTTCTTATCCAAAAAAAAAAGGAGTGATTATGTCTAGGTATGAGAGAGAGAGAGAGACAAAATGATCTAAAGCTAAAGATTTGCTGAAAAAATAAAGAATTATTTAAAATTGAAGGAAACTAGGAAAGAAATACCGACTAATTTGGAGAAAATCTTGGTAAAGATGGGATATTTCAACCTTAGTGCTTGTTTGTAGAAGTTGATAACTGAGTTTGGCCTTCAATTCTCATTCATTTATATATAGCTGTTCTAAGAGAATAAACCCTCGTCCCACCCTCCACCCCTTGGTCTGCGAGAAAATTATGTATTTGCTTACTATTGCCACTGATATATAGTATTGTGTGCTTTGTCAAAAATTGACAGGTGAAGGAAATGCTCAAAAGAATTCCCAATGAGACCAGAAGAAAGCTTTCTGGCAAAGGATATTATCCTCAGGATGGATATATCTTGCAATATTTACCAGTCCCTCCCAACTGTCTGTCCGTACCAGAAATTTCTGATGGTGTTACCATCATGTCTTCGGTAAGACCTCAGGCTCACACACAAAGTGGGGCAGACTGGCTGCAGGAGAATTTCTTTTTAATGTTTTCAACCTTTTATTATTGATAGTTTTTTTAATAGATCTTACTAATAGTTTACTTTTGCATTATTACCTAGGATCCAGCTGTTTCAATGCTCAAGAAAATTCTTAAGCAAGTGGAAATCATCAAAGGTTCTAGGTCTGGCGCTCCAAATTTTGAATCTCATGAAGTAGAAGCTAATGACTTGCAATTGGCCGTTGATCAATATCTCCAAGTTAGGGGGACTGTGAAGGCATCTCGTGGCATAGATGCACGATTTGGTGTAAATAAAGAGTTAAATGATCCTTCCACTAAAGCATGGCTTGAGAAAATGAGAACTTTGTTTATTCGAAAGGGCTCTGGTTTTTCATCTCGCAGCGTGATTACTGGAGATGCTTATAAACTAGTTAATGAAATTGGTGTGCCTTTTGAAATTGCACAAAGGATCACATTTGAGGAGAGGGTTAGTGTGCATAACATAAAATATTTACAGGAACTGGTGGATAAGAAGTTATGTTTAACCTATAGAGATGGTTCTTCTGCCTATTCACTTCGTGAAGGTTCAATGGGCCACACATATTTGAAACCTGGTCAAATAGTTCATCGGCGGATCATGGATGGAGACATTGTTTTCATCAATCGGCCACCAACTACTCATAAACATTCTTTGCAGGCCCTGAGGGTGTATCTGCATGATGATCATACCGTCAAGATCAACCCTCTAATATGTGGACCCTTGAGTGCAGATTTTGATGGTGATTGTATTCACCTATTTTACCCTCAGTCCATTGCAGCAAAAGCTGAGGTGTTGGGACTTTTCTCTGTGGAGAAACAGCTGCTGAGCTCTCACAGTGGGAATCTTAACTTACAGTTGGCTAATGATTCGTTGTTGTCTCTCAAGATGATGTTCCGGACATATTTCTTGGGCAAAGCAGCAACACAGCAACTGGCCATGTTTGTTTCCTCATCTCTGCCACCTCCTGCCGTGTTGGGAGCTCGTTCTACTAATAGTCCTCATTGGACTGCTTTGCAGCTACTGCAAATTGTGTTGCCTGCTTGTTTTGACTGCCATGGGGATAGTTACTTGATAAAGAACAGCGATTTCCTTAAGTTTGACTTTGATAGAGATGCTATGCCATCATTAATTAATGAAATTGTGACATCAATCTTTTTTCAGAAGGGTCCTGAAGAGGTTCTGAGTTTTTTTGATTCTTTACAGCCGTTATTAATGGAACATCTGTTTTCAGAAGGTTTCAGTGTTGGTTTGGATGATTATTCCATGCCCATGGCATTTTTACAGGCTCTTCAAAAGAATATTCAAGTAATATCACCTTTGCTGTATCAGTTAAGATCAACATTCAATGAGCTGGTGGAGTTGCAGTTAGAGAATCACATTCGAACAGTCAAAGTTCCATTTACAAACTTTATCTTAAAGTTATCTTCATTAGGGAAGTTATTCGACTCCAAAAGTGATTCAGCTATTAACAAGGTGGTTCAACAAATTGGATTTCTTGGATTGCAGCTTTCTGACAAGGGGAAATTTTATTCCAAGACATTAATCGATGATGTAGCCTCTCTATTTCATAATAGATATTCTTCTGATAAAATTGATTATCCTTCTGCTGAATTTGGATTGGTCAAAGGCTGTTTTTTCCATGGTCTAGATCCGTATGAGGAAATGGTCCATTCAATTTCCACGAGAGAGGTAATGGTTCGTTCATCGAGAGGGCTTACTGAACCTGGAACTCTTTTCAAGAACTTGATGGCCATCCTTCGGGATGTTGTTATTTGTTACGATGGTACTGTGAGGAACGTTTGTAGCAATTCCATCATTCAACTTGAATATGGAATAAAGGCTGGAATGATGAATCCTCATAGTTTATTTCCTCCTGGTGAACCAGTTGGGGTTCTTGCAGCTACTGCCATGTCAAACCCTGCTTATAAGGCAGTTCTTGATTCTACTCCTAGCAGCACTTCGTCCTGGGACATGATGAAGGTGATTATCATTTTCTATACTATCTACTATAATTTCTTTCCTGTCCATTTCAATGAAAAATTTGTTGTCGCCCACTGCTCCAAATTTTCGACCTATTTGTTTGGTCTATAAATCAAATAGAGTTCAATGTAGCATTTTTGCATCATTTAAGTACTATATAGCTGGTAAAATTTCCTTTTTCTCCCGCAGGAAATTCTTCTTTGCAAGGTCAGTTTTAAGAATGAGCCTATTGATCGTCGGGTGATATTATATCTAAATAATTGTGCTTGTGGTAGAAAACATTGCAATGAAAATGCTGCCTATTTGGTTAAGAGTCACCTTAAGAAAGTCACGCTAAAAGATGCGACAGTTGACTTCATGATAGAGTATGTTCCCGTTGTAATACCCCTTGTTATTCCTTTTTTTCTTTCATATGTGGTTGCATGTTTTATTTGTTATTACAGTTCAATTGTGTTCTATTTTAAAGTTACTGTTTAACACACGTTAGTGTTCACTGTTCAACTTCAACTACTGGATGTTGTTTATCCAAATTATAGTAACATTTAAATGACTTCAAATTGAGAAAAGTTGCGTGTTTTTTTTTTTTTTTAATTTTAATTTTTTTTTAAATCTTTTCTTGGAGACTTAAGGAGGTTGTACTTTTAAATTTGAAGTTGCAACTTAGGGTTTTCATGACGAGTATATATGCATTTTGGGCATTTCTATCGGGAATTCTGCTATCAGCTGTATTCTATTTGATATGGTTTCCGATTAAGAAATTGGTTGATGTAGCTAAAAGTAGTTGTATAAGTTCTAGTAGAAGTTTGAAAAACCAGCTTGTGAAATAATTTGAATTTCTGGGTTTTCGATGAGAATAAAATTTAGGTAATGAATAATTTCCTTTATTGTATGATAGCGGTTCAATGCTTTGTAAGTTTCTAGGTGAAGGGCAAGATATTCTTTGACGTTTTTTCTTTACTTATCAACTTTAATATTGTTGTGTTCTGACAAAAAATGGTGTTTGAGGAACTTTCCCAGTACACTTGTTATTTTATTATTTATTCTTCACTCTATTTGTTGCCTCTAAGTAAAAATTAAGAGAGAGATAAATATGAGAGAGAGAGAGAGAGAGAGGAAGAAAAGAGAAGAATAGTTCAATTGTTTATAATTGCTCATGCAAAGCATTCCTGCCTGCATGCTCCTTATTTGCAGATATAACAGACAACCGACTCTGTCAGGGCTTGGTCCAGGGCTTGTTGGTCATGTGCATCTTAACAAGGTTCGAGTTTGTATTTTCTGTACTCTTTTTTTTTTAATACTGAGTTGTTTTTTATTTGTTGTTGCTTGGTTAATAGAGCTTTGTTTAATAGATTCTCCTGAAAGAATTGAAGATAAACATGGCTGATGTTTTACGAAGATGCCAAGAGGCTATCAGTTCTTTTAGGAAGAAGAAGAAAAAAATTGCTCATGCTTTAAGATTCGCTATCAGGTAAGGTTTAAACCATGCTTTTAAGTGTGCTTGAACAAATTCATAAACGAATTGCCAATGTTTGTGAAAATGATTTTTTTTTTCTTGACGTTGATAGTCTTAAAACTCTGTCCTTGGTGCTAACGTGGCAATCAGTTTCTCTCTATCTCTCTCTGTCTCTTACATGGCGTTTAAGGAGAGAATTCATGGGTTTTAGCCATTGTAGGATTACAAAAAGACATTTTAGATTCCTTCAAGGCAAGTTTCTGGTGTCAGGCTTAGCAAGGTGAAGTTAGAGAAAGGAAAACTAATCATTTTACGATAGGTTGCATTGGAAACAAGTTGGTTGGCATTTGCATTCAACCCTGTTTTGCAGTCTCAGCCATTTAATTTGGTTTGAAGTTCTGTAGGGAAACTAGGTGTCAAGATGGTATTTGCTGGGTGTTGAAAATCTCCAACTGTGATGGTATATAGAATTTCAACCTTGTCAAATGATAGAATAAACAAGTTTTATTTTATTTTTCTGAATAGAAACATCCAATCATTTCATTGATAGGATGAAACGAAAGATATAGAAAAAAGGGGAGAAACTCCATCCAAAGAGTTACAAAAAAAACTTATGCAGCTGGATACGGAGTATTGAAATTTTAATGACAAAAGGAGAAACTCCTTTACACCAATAAAATGCTATGAAAAGGGTATTATCAGTAAGATAGATTTTTGTTCTTTCCACATTCTGAAAAATTCTGGTGTTGCGTTCAATCCAAATCACCCAAACAAAGGCCCTGATAAAATTCAACCATATCTTTCCATGCTTAAAAGGGGGGCTGACTAAAGTAAGAGAGAGCCATTGTAGAGGGCTGTTGGGAGGAGCAAAAACCCATCCGGTAGGTCCATCAGAGATAACCAAATAGATTTTGTGAAAGGGCAGTGGATAGAATAAACAAGTTGTTTGCCTGTACCTGCAGGGGCAAACAAAGGAGGGTGGACTTTTTTTTTTGAGCGGGAATCAAACTCATTGGAATAATGAAAAGATACAAAAATGTTCAAAGGAAACAAAATCTCAAAAGGAAGTGATAACAACAAAAGTAAACTAAAACAGAAATCCTAGTACGTAAAAATAAATACATCCCAATTAATATAAATGTCATTAAGGCAAGGGAATAGTGAGCAAACAAATTAGATAGAGAATACCAATGAGAGACTTTTTTTATTTTTTTTGAAAAGATACCATTTAATTGATGAGTGAAATGATTATAAGAGAGCAGAGATTGCCAATGATTTATAAAAGGCTTTTCCAATTAGCAATAAGAGATGATAAGCTATTGTTACATAAAGGAGGTGGCAATTTACACCAGGATCTCTCCTGTATAAGTGGTAAAATCCAAAAAAGAATCATAATCACGGTATTTGTCGGTGAAGATGCGAGCGTTCCTTTCATTCCAAGTAGTCCAAAGGAAGGCCCAAACAAAACAGCTCCATATAATACTCTTCGAATATAGCCATGTCGAATTTTGTTTAGGAATCTTTTAGAACAATGATGAATGGTTTCCAAGGAGAGGATCAAAATGTAGTTGCATTAAGATGCTAGTACTGGAAGTGAGATCCTTTGTTCAGATAGTAAAGGGGCTTTCTAGGGAATAAAGAGTCTAGGATTAGGCCACCTGAGGATTAGGTGGAAATGAGTGCTTCTTCCATATCGTGATAGACCCTAGTCTGATATGGGCGTAAGTAAGTGAAGAATATAGTGCCTGAACAAAAAATAAACTTTTCATTGATTGATGAAATGATAAAAATTGTTCAAAGGAAACAATTCCCCAGATGAAGGAGAGAACAAAAGAAAGAAGCAAAAAATAACAATAAAGACTGTTAACCCTCCCAATTAAGAAAAATATCGTTAAAAGCAATTTGTAATAGATTTTATAATTTCCGTGGGCTAGGCATCCTAGTTAATTAGGAGAGAATTTTTATAGCGGAGAGACTCTCGAGAGGTACGTTTTTGGAGTGTCAAGTTAGCTTGCTCCTTACCCAAGGAGGGAGAGGCAGGGAGCTTCCAAATCTCCCCTTTTGATGCATAAATAAACTGGTTTCTATAGAATTGATTGGGAATTTTCCATTGTAGTGACCAAACTTTGCTTTCCTGATGATTGGCATGCAATTTGGGAGGCATTGAGTGTACGGTTTAATTTATTTATTAATTTTTAAAAATTATTTTTTATCATAAGACCAAAAAGTTTCCAAAAAAAATAGGAGAATAACATACCGAGGATGTATTGGACCATGTAGCTTATAGTAATGCTCTCCCATTGGTCAACTAAATTGAAGTAGTTACAAAAAGTATTTAATCATCAATAAATATAAAAACTTAAGTGGATGATTTAATCTTTTGCCAATACTTTGACACATTCTCTCACTTGTGGGCTTGGTAATTTGCACAAGGCTCAACAAGTAGTTATCTTTTTTTCTTTTAATTTTTTTTTATTTTATATATGAGAAACAATTTGATTGATATGAAATTACAAAAGGGAGGAAAGTTCTATCTCCAAGGGAGTTATGAAAAGCTTTTCCAATTGGACCAAAGTATAGAAAAGCTCTAGTGGTAGAAAATAGGAGATCATTCGCACCAAGATATGAATCTATGACTAAGAAAACGATAGCATTAAAAAAACTATCAAATGCTCAACTAGTGGTTATCAATATTAATTGGGAAAGAAGTGACATTATAGGAGTTTGAACTGAAGACTCCTACTCTAATACCATTTAATCACCACTAAGTTGCTCTGATACCATGTTAAATCACGACTAGACTCCTATTTTTTCTTTATTTTCATATATAAATGAAAAGTTATTTATTGTCAAAAAAATTACCACTGAATTCAAATGTGTAAGTTGATAGGTTGAGAATGTATATATATTTTAAAGAGTTAAGAAAAATTTAATCTTTTATCAATACTCTCAAAAAAAATATTTTTTGAAGTCGATAGAGCCACTAGGTGGGTTACATCCTTCCAATGCTTGTCAATGGGACTGTTTGTGAAGGCGTGTCTGTTGCATTCCAATCATTTAACCCAACATATTGAAGCTCTTGCCAGGTAACATAGTTCATGTTTTTGATCCGGTCTGGGACATGGAGGCTTTGGTTTGGGTAACGTGGGCATATTTGATATGTCTGATACTTCGACACATGTTAACACTAAACATTTCTTAGACACTGGGTTATTTATTTATTTTTTGTTTCAATGCAAAGCAACCTTTCATTGAGGAAAAATGAAAGAATATGAGGCATAAAAAAAGAAAACCCTCACCAAAAGGAACCAAACTAAAATAAAAAGGGGGCTCCAATCAATCAAAAAACGAATATGGAGAATAGTTACAAAAAAATTTTAAGAATCGAAGCTCAAAGAGAGATGTAGAACCTAACAACTCAAATGCCGAACATGAGTTACATGATCACACTAACCCCATCTAGCCACAAAAAGCACTCGTTTTCACGAAAGAGTGGATGATGGAGCTCCTCGATCGCACTACACCATCTAAGCTAGACAAGATGAAAACCAAACTTTTGAAAGAAGCACCTCCAAACCTAAAAAGTATAGTTACTAACTCCTGAAAGGGTAGTCAAGATCCTTAGGTGTGCCCTTAAGCCCTAACTTCTGAATATGAGTCTATGGCTTGTTAGTTGTTAGGCACGTATTGAATATTTATAAAGCATAATAAATAAACATAAATAGTAACCTAGGATGAAAATAATAAATTTTGAGAGTAAAATACATAAAACTTATTTTCATAAATAATCATATAAATGCATAAACTTATTGACTCTAAATTTCATTTTTGTATTAAAATGACAAATATTTAATTAATGTGTCATTGTTGTGTTTATGTCCTAGATTTTTAGAAAATGACATGTCATCATGTTTGGGTTCCGTTGCATCTATGTCTTGTGTTTGTTCCTTACTTTTTAGGTTATATTGAGTCCAAGAGGTACCAAATTTTTCGTAGAAGATGGCAGGGGTTTGCATGAAATTGAGTCAAGCAGTTTGGATCAATTTCTTA
Source organism: Telfairia occidentalis (assembly GCA_026257165.2). Classification (NCBI taxonomy): domain Eukaryota; kingdom Viridiplantae; phylum Streptophyta; class Magnoliopsida; order Cucurbitales; family Cucurbitaceae; genus Telfairia; species Telfairia occidentalis. Next base: position 2,923,089 of record JAOANK020000092.1, on the reverse strand, counting down.
AAACCTTCGGTGTCCTCAGTTTATTCAAATAAAGCTATGGATTTTTTCAGTTTGGTCTGGTTTAGTGGTATAAAAAATGGACCTAAATTGAACTGAAGTGCATCCCTCGTACCCAAATACTCTAGCCCAATTCTTCCCTCTATGGCCCTCCCGTCCAAGGTCACTCTCCTTTTTAATTTCACATAAAACAAGGAAAAAATAAGAAAAGAAAAAAGTGAACACACGATGCTTGAGTGCCCTTCCTTCCCTTCTCAAACTTCTCTCTCTCACACGTTAGTCTCAACCCTCATATCTCTCTGTCTCAACCCTCGTATCTCAATGAATGTGGAAGAAGATGATTTTTACATCTTTGGCATTCTGTCTTGGGCCCTGTGAGCAATTCTTGAATTATGTTTCACTTGGCTACTGGACAGCGAATGATAGATAGTTCTTCCCATGGGTTTGAGTGAATCCTATTGTTACCCAGCATAGGTTATTTGATTCAGCTAAACCATTGTCCTTGAAAACTTCACAGCTAGACCTGTTGCAACCTACATTCTTCTTGTTATGTAAGAGATCTATAGCTATTTTAAGTATCGATTTTATTGCAAAGTTTTTATAAATATTTTTAAGGGATCATAACTTATTATTGTGTGTGCATATTTTCTTTTTACCCTTTAATAAAGATCTTGGTAGACTTTGTCCATTAGGTTTTAATGTTAATGTTTCACATACACAATATATGGTGCATAGAACATCAGAAAATTTAAGAAGTTGAAAGTAATATTGTATTTGTGATGCATTTTGGCAGTGAACACTGCTCTTTTCATCATCCGAATGGAGAAGAGAGGACTGATATGCCATGTTTAATATTCTGGCATGAGACACGAGATGTTCATTTGGAGAGAACTGCACACATCTTTGCTGACATAGTCTTTCCACTGCTTTCAGAGACAATCATCAAAGGTATATATCACTTTCTTTATCTATTGCATGTTTGATTGAGCTGCATGATATTACAGAACCATATTATTTTTTGAAAAAAATATGGGTAATTCTAATTGCTCTAAAACATGAAAGGTTGACAAGATTGAATGCTATGGTTTGTCGTAACACTAAAAAGTGGTAATACACAAGATGGATAAGTACACACGTTTCTATGTGGATTTGAAGTTTTATTTTCTTGAGGATTTGAAGTTGTTAGCTTGGTAAAATGTATATATTCGTTCACAGTACTTTGTTTTATCTAGGTTATATCTGTAACAACCCGTATTTTTCAAACACGGTCTTTTATCACTAAATGCGGAAGCGTAACAAAACTTAAATGAATCCAA
>JAOANK020000092.1:2909099-2921676 GCA_026257165.2 Telfairia occidentalis | reverse complement strand
ACAACAATATCTCCTATTTTAACTAGAAGATAATATTAAATAAAAAACAAAACAAAATAATTTATCAAAAATAATAAAAAAAGAATATATATATTTTTTCGATCGTTACAATATCTGTTTTAATATAAATACCCCTCAAATTTGTGGATCTTTTTTGGGTTCACACTTATCTTTTTCTGATTCCCTCCCAAATTTATTCAGTAGTTCTAAAATTTGGTCTTATTTCTTTGTTGTAGAAAATATGAGAGGTAGACACTTAAAGGTAATATCAAATTGTAGGCCACTCAAGCTTTCAAGAACAATGGCCAAGTCTAAAGCCAACTGTCATAAATTGCTTAATCGATTAAATACATTAAAGTAGCAAAAGCTTGATTTATAATTATTGCTTATAACTGTCTGTATTTCCATTCATCGTTGTTGTTTACTTTTAAAACATTTTTATTTAATGAAAAGTGAGAATAACTTGAAATATCTAATCTAATCGAGATCCTCGTATTACTCATACCTTACAATATCTACATCAACCTGATTATAGTTATATTCATGGTGATGGATTATTATTCTGGTTATATATGAAAATATATCAGTGAAGTTGTATTGAGTGGACAATTCTAAGTTCAAGGCCACTATAGTGTCTATTTCTTCTAATTTTATAAAGACGCAGAGTTTCTTGGCTTAACTACATTTTAGGTTTCCATAAGGTATTTCCAACCTTAGGAACAATATACTACTGCCAAACTGAAACATGGAAGAATGGAAATCTTAGATCAAAACATTATGTATGGATGGTATGAACTGCCTAAACAAGAATTCTTGAACAACAAACAACTAGAGTTAATGACATCACTATCTGCATGAGGCTTAGATCCATAGCTTTGAACTAATTGAAAAGGTGTTATGCCAAGATCTAGATCTATTACCTGGTTCTGGTAAACTTTGGAGTTGAGGTGGATTTATCTAATGTGACAGCCGAAGTAGCTATTCTTTATCAGGCAATCTAATTTCTTTAGTGGTCTTAGTCACCAAGGAAATGAAGTACCTACGGAGCTTTATGCTTTTACTGCTGACCTAGAAGGAAAACAAGCGGAGTTGATTTTTAAGGAGTCTGTACTTTATAGTATTCCTCAAGCTCTCTGATTTGTCATTTTCTTTTATAAGAAACAGAGAATATCTTCATCAAAAGAGCATGTCAAAAAGGGGAGATGAGATATTCTACAAAGCTACTGGGTTACAAAAAGGCATCGCAATTTGTATAAATGTGTAAAAGCTCGTAGTTGCACAATTCTTTGGACAGGGTTCACCAAGAGTAGTACAGCTTCATACGGTCCCAGAGCTCACCAATTTTGAAGCTCAAAAGATACAATCTCTCTTAAGAGAATAATAAAGAAAAGAAAAAAAAAACCACAATGAAAAAGGACTAATGCTCAAAAGCTCTCTAAACTATTATCAGCCCCTTCAAACCTTCTTTAATTCCTCTTAAACAACCAGTGCCATAGAGTAGCAAACACTGCGTTAATCCAGATAATTCTAGCATCACCATCGGGGTCATATTGTAGGAGCAACTAGAGGGTAGAGCTGTCAAAAGACTCATGGAAACACCAACTCAACCAAAAACATTTAAACGCTTAGACAAGCAGGCAGCCAGCAAAGGGGCAGTGGTGAAAATGTGGGAGTGGTTCTCTAAATTTCTTTTGCAGAGAGAGAGGCTGCAATCTTCCAACTCTTTTGGAGCTTGTCACATGAATTTTATTTGCCTTGTAAATAGTCCAAAGGAACACTTTCATCCCTTTTGGACCTTTGATCGTCCAGATTAGCTTGATCAGGCAGGTGTCAAGGCAGCTTTGCTTAGCAAACTGATTGCGGGTGGCTGATTTGACTAAAAAAGGTGCCACTACTGTGAAGGGACCACTGCTTGGAGTCCTCTTGTGAAGAGAAAGAAATGTTGCTCAAAAAATTCAGGAGGGAAGCTCAATCGTCAGCCTCAGAGTTAGTAAGATTTCTTCTAAATCTGAGATTCCAGCAAATATCCACCTCATCCCAGCATTGATTTATGGATAGTCCCTTAGAATTAATCATCCTATAGATTCTTGAAAAGGAACAATTGAGGGGAGCATCTCCAATCCAAAGATCTTCCCAAGAAAAAAGGGATCTTATCACCCTTGCCCAGCTTGGATTTGTACCATTTTTCCACTAGCAGGCAACAATCTGCAATGGCAGTCCAGGGACTATTAATCGGAAAGAGGACTTGGGGTAAGATTCCAACCTTCCATAGACAGGTGATTTTTTCTGGTAATTATGCTCCTCCATAAAGCATTAGGCTCATTCAGATATCTCCTGCCCCATTTAGCTAATAGACTGATGTTTTTATTATTTAGATTGTCGGTCTCCAGGCCACTATTGCACGTAGGCAGGTATAAATTTTTTTCAGCATCCTGCTTACTAACTGTAGGAGTACTAATCGCAGGATATATTGGGAATGGGAATATTAGTAGGATACTAGTGGGGCATATTGGTAATTAGTGAGGGGGGACTTAAATATAAATAGAGTGAGTTAGGGCACTTAGAGGGAGGGTAATATTTTTGGAAATCAGTCCATAGTAGGTAGATTGTGAGAGAGAGATAGTCATTAATGTGAGAGTACTAATAGGGATATATTGAGAATATTAGTAGAGTATTAGTGAGGCATAATGGTAACTTGTTAGAGGACTTTGTTATAAATAGATGGAGTTTAGGAATTTAGAGGGAGGGTGATATTTTGGGGAATAAGTCCATAGTAGGTGGATTGTGGGAGAGAGATAGCCCTTAATGTGAGAGTACTAATAGGGATATATTGAGAATATTAGAGGAATATTAGTTGGGCATAATGGTAACTAGTTAGGGGAGACTTGGTTATAAATAGAGGGAGTTAGGGAACCTAGAGGGAGGGTAATATTTTGGGGAATTAGTCCATAGTAGGTGGATTGTGGGGGAGAGATACCCTCTTGAAAGGTTATTGTTATATGGTAATTTTTCTTTAATATTGCAATATAGTTTATGTTGTTTTTTTATAATCGATATCATAACAATTGGTAGAGCATCGATTTTGGCCATGGATCTTTTTTTCATATTATTGTTGAAGTTACACAAATCCTTTATTGAAGAGAATGATAGGATGGAAGAATTGTGGCGGTGGAAGGAATACCACCATCAATGAAAAACATGTGAAATGTGAAATGTGGTATTCAAATTGGAGAAGGGCGGAAACAAAACAAAACCTAGAGATGGAGTGTTAAACGAGTCTACTTGGTTGGGAAAAGAGACATCAAATGCAGAAGGATTAACATTGAGCACACCTGTCGTTAAGATCTCAGGCCTTTGCAAGGAAAGGAGGAAGGTGATGGCAAAATGGTGCTATAAGAAAATACCAGAAAAAGTGCCACAGGAAACTGATCAAAGATCCTGGATTTTTTTTTCTTTTTGTGCAAGGAATTGTCGAATGTGTATGAGAAGATCAATCATCAACTGGAGGTGGGGTGGCCGAAGGAAAGAGAGAGTGATGGTGGCGCTAATGATGTCAACTTGGAAGTAGACTAGAAAGACGGAGAAATCAATGGGCAGGGCTGGAATCACAAAAGTTTGATGGGTTCCTGGTCGGTGGATGAGTAGGAAGGTTGGTGGACGAAGAAGCTGCAGTTGCTGAAAATTTCAAAGGATGGTTGGCAGTGGTAGGGTCACGTTACAGAAGAAATCCATTAATTGGGTGTTGGCTAAATAACATCATATTGGTCAAATCCAATGAAATAGATAAGTACACGATTCTATTGGCAATAAAGGGGAGGATCAACCTATGGGCTTATCCCATTGGAGGAGAACCAGGTTTATTTTAGAGAATTTCCCTGGCCTGGACATCTGACCCCTAAAATTAGCCCCAGCATCTTTTCTCCAACCAATTCTTCTAAACCTAATTTACAAAAGGGGTGCAATTCCTCAAGGTCTATGCAAAGACTTGTTGTTGGAGAGCAAGATCGTAGAGCTGATGGAGGAAAGTTACAATTAGTGTGTACCGCGGTTTGAAGGGGTTTAACAACTCAAGAAAAGGCTCTGGCGGCTAATGTAAAAGAATTGAAGAAAATTTCAAGTTGAAAAGCATTGGAATATGACCATGACTCTTAAGTCGGCACAATTTGGGAAATTTTGGAGTTGGGTGTGGTGGTTGACAACGAAAAGAAGAAAAATTTGGGCATGGCCGACTTGGAAAGAACAAACAAGCTTTGCGGACCATTCATGCTGATTTCTTTTGCTTGGTTTTCAGGCCCATTGGAGCATATGTATTTGGACATTGGGTTGACATTAGTTTGGGTTTGGAGTTTGGGTATTTTGTTTAGTGCTTGTATTGGATGCTGTACAACCGACACCTTGAGGACAAAATGTGTTTGAAGGGCAGGGTGATGTGAGAGTACTAATAAGGATATGTTGGGAATTTTAGTGTAATATCGGTGGGGCATAGTGGTAATTAGTTAGGGGAACTTGATTATAAATAGAGAGAGTTAGGAAAATTAGAGGGAGGGTAATATGTTCGAGAATTAGTCCATAATAGGTGGATTGTGGGAGAGAGATAATCCTCTTGAAAGGCTATTGTTATATGATAATATCTCTTTAATATTGTAATATAGTTACATATTGTTTTCGTATAATCAGGATCCTCACACCAAGTTGCACATTGAGTTGTTTACACCATTGCTGGGGCTGCCCTTCAAAATAAAGGCGAATAAATTTCTGCAGCCTTTTGGAAATTTTCTCTCTGTGATTTATCAATTATAAACAATATTCAAAAGTCCCTTAGGTAAATTATAGAGGACTTTAAGAGAATGAGTTCAAGCATGATGGCCATCCTATAAGTTTCTTTGACAACCAAATATAGTAGGGTCAGACAGACCGTTGCCTGTGAGAATAGTCGAGGTGCGATTAAGTTGGCCCAGACACTCACAATTTAAAAAAAAACATATGGATATGAACAAAGAGCCTACAAAGCCATAATGTGGATGACATCCTCTCAGAACCTCCTGTGACGTTCCACACTTCAAGCTTTTGCTTGTGGAGGTTAAAGCTGGAGAAGATTGGGAAGAGAAGGGCTTGATTGAACAATGGTGAACCCAAAAGAAGCCAAACTCTTTGACGAAGATCGACCAAAGATTGGCTGCAATAGGACCGGAGATAACAAGTGTTCATCCTCTTCTAAGTTTCTTTTGCAAAGGATGCACCAACATGGACATACAGCCATGTAGGGATGCCTTTTTTGAATTTTGTCTGCAGTGCTAGTTCTTCTCTCAATTGCGTGATTAAATTTGAAAGATATTTTTAACATCTAGTTGATGTAAAGTCCAATTATTAGCAAGTGCCACATAAATGAATAACCTTCCATTCTTAATGGAAACAATATATTTTTGTTCCATTTATGTTCTAATCCTGGTGCGTTCAAGGTCGGGCTTTTGCTCATTGAATTGGTAATGGCTTCAAAGCAACTGAATAATGACTTTTCCGTTGGGCTGAAAAAGGACCACATAGTCGCCAAGAAAGAGTTGATCCCACAACCATTGACTACAAAGGAATGGTAAGTAAAAGGTGCTCACTTTATGTGAAGCTTGTTTTAGGAAGTTCTGGTATCCTTTATGAAAATAGAATAAAGGAGCTTCCAAAAGTTGGAAAAGACAATCGTTCCCTGAATGTAGCCAAAAGAAAGCTCGGAACTCACAAGAGAGCTAAGAAGAAGCTTGAGGAGATTTGCAACATTCTTAGAAAGATGATGGCTGGTGGAGGTGGTGAGAAGAAGTGAAATATATGATTTGTTCATAGAAAGTCTTACTTGAGGGTACTTCCTTAGGTTGTTTTACGGTTGAATTTGTTAGTGATCAAGCTCTGTTTAGTTCATGTGATTGACTTCAATTGTGTTATCTCTAGATTTGTTTTACTAACGCCCAATTTTGTTACGCTCCTGTTTGTTTCAATGCTGCATTTGTGGTTTGCTAAACTATCAAGATCTTTTTTCTTTATAAGAGACCAGATAATCCATTTCTGGCTAAAAGATTACAAGAACAGGGCATGGAGGTAAGGCATCTCATCCCCAAACCTTGACCAAAGGGGTTAAGAAAAAAAGGTCCCAGTCCATATTGTTGACCAAAGTAGATAAATAGAAAGAAATCTCAATGTAATTTTCACCAAAAGGAGGCGGCGAATTATGTAATCTCCCACTTTCTTAATTTGATCCCAAAAGTTTATTTTTTCCACATCATCTAAGTAATTTCAATCAACTTTTTCATAATCTTTTTTGATATTCACTTTGAGGATAAAATCCCTTTTCCTTCTCCAATCTTGCAAGGACTTGTTAGCAACCCAAAAAGCATAATGTCTTCCTTTAGCAAAATCCACTTGAGAACTACCAACCATCGGAGGAAGACCCTTTTTGAGTCTCCTAGCTAAGAATTCTCCAAGAATTTTGTAGAGGCAAGTAACCAAACTTATAGGTCTAAAGTCTTGAATGGTATTGCCATTAGAAAAATGGTCTCGTTGATGCAACTATTGATGAATGATGACCCCCTGTAAGAGGAAATAATGCCGTAGGTGGTTGCTAAAATCCAGAAATTGGCTGTCGATTCCTTCTTTCCTCTTACAGTAGGGCTGTGTTGTCAGCCTCACCTCATCTTTCCCAGCTTCCTTTTCTTTTCTTTTTCTTCCATGCCGCCTCCTTGTCTCATGACCCCCAAAGACCCCTTTGTTGTTGTTGGTTTGTTTGTTTTTGTTTTTTTTTCTTTCTTTCTTTCTTTCTTACTTTCTTTTCTTTTTGCCATCTTTTAAGCCCATTAAAACTGGGGCTATCGTGGCCAAAATTCTGGTCAATATCTCTACATTATTTGGAAGATAATGGAATAAAATATGTGTATTCCATGATTCAACGATGCCAATGACAAGTGGATGAATACCTTAGTAGTTTTTGTCATTGCTATTATAGCATAAACTTAATTGGCTTGACTATTATGATTGGAGCAAAACAATTAATTACCCTTTTAGGTTTGATTGGATAGTTTTGTCTATTTAGTCTTTAAACTTTAAAAAGTTTCAAGTAATTCAGATCCTATGCAGCTACCTTTAATATTGTTAAGTACATGATGATGAGAGATTTGGGCAAATGTTGGTAGATATGATACAATGTGACAAATAGATGGTGGATTGAAGTGGGTGATTAGAAAAATATAAAGGCAAGGTAATTATACATGTGATCTGGATTAGTCCTGACTTTATTTTGTTTATAAGAAAGATTAGATATGCTGTTTCAAAACAAGGGTATATTATACATGTCACTTTATTTTGTCAGTTGTCCATTTTCTTTGGTCACATCATATGCTAAACTTGCCAATATTTGTCAATAGGGCATCCCGCGGTAAACTTCACGATCAAATTTGTTGTTTAATCTATGAAAAATATGTCTGAGTTCTGCCACACATGTGAAAACACCGAAACTACCCTATGATTCAAGCTTCTAACTAGGTCCATCTCTCAACTTCTAGACACTAGAAACAAGTGCCAACACTACTTCCAGATGTGAACATCTACTTCCATACGTGAAGGTAGATTATTGTGAAATACTTGGCACCACCTTATTACACTAATTTCAGCCAGTAAGGAGATGGAGCTTAAACCTTGACACACATGAGTAAAAGTTGAAGTTTGAAGACTTTACCTGATCTTGAATCTAAATCTTAAGAGTTGAACAGACAAAATAAATCTCCACTAAAATATAGAAAGGGTGCTTTGAAGAGTTTAAATGACTCAAATTATTGTTGTTTCAATTTATTGTAAATTTGCTTTAAAACCTAATTTTGTTTGTCCAACATAATTTTCACCCATTTGACAGGTGACCCTCGGATCAGTGCTGCAAATGTTATCTGGATTAGTCCTGACTCAACGAGTTGGCAAAGAAATCCTTCCAGGTGGCAGGATGGTGAATTAGCCTTGGATATCTGTCTGGAAAAATCGGCAGTGAAACAAAATGGTGATGCATGGAGGAACGTGCTGGACTGTTGCCTTCCAGTTATTCATTTGATTGATACCAGACGATCTATTCCTTATGCAATTAAACAAGTTCAGGAGCTGCTTGGCATTTCATGTGCTTTTGATCAAACCGTTCAGGTATGATGAATACATGCTCCTTTCTATCCGAACAAAGTACTTCTATAGAAACCTTTTTCTATAGTGTAATTTTTCATCAACCTCATGAGACTCTCCAAAGGACCGTATTTTTTAGTCCTACAGGGTACAATCAAGTTTCCTTTCCTAGGACGTTTGTTACATTGAAATGAAAAATTAAGAAGACCAATATCTTACTTTCAACATGTTAATATTCATAAAATTAAAGCATGACATTTGGTCACTTAAAAATAACATATGTGGAGCTCAAAGTTCACAAAACTTTGAAGGTGGCCAGGGAAAAGATCTAGTACTTTGATACAATGTTAATATTAAATGGCTTGAGAGAATGATAATCTTCTATTCCATTCACTAAATATATTTATAGACAAGTGTACAAGGTTAACCTAAATAAAGTAATGTAATAGGACGATTAAGAACAATATGTCTAAGATATTTATAATAATACTAATATATTAATATAAGTACTATAACATTACATTAGGAAGGCCACAGTCCACTGAAAATCCTTCAGCATTTCACTCCAGAAGTCCTACAGAAATTGGCAGGAGATGAAATGGTGTTTTTAGGGGTCATAGCTTCTCTTGCAAGTGAAATTAGTCCGATGTTTTTTCCTAGTACCATGGACTGTTTCCCCCTCTCTTGGAGAAAACTGCAGCCCGGAAAGTCGCTTTACAAAAGATGAATCGTCCATGCTATAAATTCTCATGGAAGCAACAAGGCCCTTTGGCCCTGATGGCTTCAAAGAAGAGGTCTTTAAAAAATCACAGAACATCATCAAGACCGACTTCATGATGGTGTTTCAAGATTGTTTTTGAGAATGGAATCATTAATACTTCCCCTAATGAGACTTATATATGCTTGATCCTCAAGAAAAGAGAGGCAAACAAGTCCATCATCTTGGTTCCTTGTTCTCACAAAGTTATCACTAGAGCTCTCTCTAATTGGCTTAAATAGTCCTTCCCCACACCATCTAAAATTATGTTGTAGCTGGTAGAATGTTGGATGCTTCCTTTAGAGCAAACAAGGTCATCAATGAGTGGAAGACGAAAAAGAAACAACACATCATTTTCAAACTAGACTTAGGGTTAGAGACAGCCTTTGATTTGTCTTCTGGATGCTATTCTTGAAGCAAAAGGTTTCGCGCAGGAGTGGAGGAGAGATCCATGGATCTCTAGTGTGCAAAATACTTTGTTATTATCAATGGCCGAACAAGGGGAGTTCCCTATCTCAAAGTATTTGATGGCTATCGACTTTCTGAGATTCGTTCTAATTGGGAGGCTGTCTTGTAATCGTTTCTTTTATTTGTTGATTTCTTTTTCTTTATTGTCTACTTAGTAGACCTTGATCTGTGTACTTTCTTTATCTTTTCAATTATCAATGAAAAATCTTGTTTCTTGTTCAAAGTTGAACAGAGGAAAGATCATTTCAACTAGAGGTATCCAGCTGGGAGACCCACTCTTTCCTTTCCTTTTCATTCTAGTTGCAGATTGGCTTAGCCAACTCCTCGTATGGTGCACATAATGGATACCTTCTGACTTCTTCCTTATCAAAGCCCCCATCAGCATAAATCACCTACAGTTTGCTGACGACAACTTTTTTCCAAAAAGATAAGATCACTAATCTTCTCTCCTTCATTTATATTTTTAAAAATGCTTCTAGTATGAACATAAGTTACAACAAATATGAGATTTTGGGCATAAATATGGACTACTTCATGGTCAATATTATCTCTTCCATTGATTGCAAAGTTGGATCCTGGCCAAGCACATACGTAGGCCTTACCCTTGGCGGAAAACCTCTCGCTCCCTCCTTTTAGACCCCCTCATTGAAAGAATCGAGTATAAGCTCAGAAGTTGGAAGCAACCTACTACATGTTTTTATACCATATGCCCCAAAATTGCATAAAAAATTGAGCTCATCAGAAACTTTCTATGGGAAGGCCCTCATATGAAAGAAGTCTCACATCTTGTACAGTGGAAGAAAGTCCAAAGATCCATCCCTTATGGGGTTTTGGTCTAGGTAGCATCACAAGCCCTTCTGGCCAAGTGGATATGGAGATATATGGAGGACCAAGGAGCGCTATGGTGTTAGGTTATCCAAGCCAAATACACTCCCTTTATAGATCATCCGTAGAGGCTGCAAGCACTCCTATCTACAAATCAATCTGATTTGGACGTTTCTCAAAGAAAATAAATTTTTTCTTATGGGAATTATCCCACGGTGGTATTAATACTCAGTATGTGGTTCAAAGAAGGGTTCCACGACAAATCCTTTCTCCAGGTTGGTGCCATATGTGATGTAAGGGGGAAAAAGTGCTGCGAGGACAACGAGACTCAATCTCACCTATTTGCTCACTACCCTTTCGCTCAAAAATTCTGGAAATTGATGCTCAGCAGCTTCAAATGGTTCACGGTCCTCCCATTGACTCTAATAGATTTTATCACATACATCTTCACGGCACCCTTTCAAAGAAAAAAGGTTCAACCTATGGTTGAATATATCCGGACCTTTTTTTTTGGGGAACATTTGGCTTGACAGGATGAATCAAATTTTCCATGAAGAATCCTTAGGACTCCTTTTTAAATGCTGTCATCTTCATGTCTCTCTATTGGTTTAAAAGCATATACCCCTTTTCAGAATATAGTTTCACTATACTTTTGGTTAGATGAATTACTTTTTTTTAACTCCATTTTTGGGCTCTTGGGTCTTACTCCTTTTGTAATATTTCATAAGGATGGAATCATTGTTTTCTCTCCCAAAAAAAAGAAAAAGCTTCTCATGCATAATATCACCAGCCAAGTGAGAGACATTGGTTTGAGCACCTCTTTGGGACCCTATCCACGGGTATTGATGCTTTCATGGCTAAGATCCCAAAGGAAGAATTTATACTTTTTTTGGTAGGTGTTCAGCCATATGCTATCATAAAGATGGGAATTTACTGAATTTTTGTGGTCAATAAGATCATTGTAGGGACGAAATCGAAAATGCTCATGTTGCCTTCAAAAGCCAAAACCAACTATCTTTGATTATCTGAGAGGTTGGCCAGGATGTTTGATTATTCAAATAAAGGCTGCAATTTTGTAAGAAGATTGGCCTTTCTTAGGACATTATTTGATTGACACCCTTTATCAAAAACCTTCTAGAAATTGTCACACGACTCACACCTACTCCCCTCCCAAGGTTTTCACATCAAGGGTGATGTTCATCCATTCTTGTGGTTTTAGATGAGTTTGATTTTAGTTTTGATATGAATTCTCTAAGGCACATGGAAGATGTGAGCGTTGCGTTCATTCCAAATAGCCCAAATTAGAACTCTATTGATATTCATCCACAAAATTTTCTTGTGACTAGTGAAGGGGTGGTGAGTGAAGATCAAACTCAACTAATCAATTGCCGAGGCAGGGGGAGCTACTGACTGATTAAACTACTTTACAAATTGAGACCATATACAGGTGGAGAAACGACAAAGGGCGAAAAGGTGGCTGGCAGTTTCATTATTTTCTTTGCATAGGCAGCATCAATTTGGACAGATATAGATCCATAGGCTTCTCTTTTGAAGCCTATCATGAGTATTGATGTATAGGTGACTTATCTCCCAGATGAAAGCTTTGATCTTTTTAGGATAGGAATCATACCACGTATTCTTGTATAATCTGCAGTTTTGTTGGGCCAAACTAAGACTGAGGTGCTGCATGAGGGATTTGGAGGAAAAAAAACCCATTTTTCTCATCCAAACCCATAATGCAGCCCATTTTCTGATCTCTTCATCTTTAAGATGCCTATGAAAACTAGGAATCCATGAGTGATTACCACCATCCCAAATTTCAGCAACAGTCATGTTAGCTCAAAGATAGGGTATGTATGGTAGAGTAAACCACACATAAGGGCTGTTGAGAGAGCCAATGGTCTTCCCATAAAAAGAGTGTCCATCCCATTCCCAATTTTGTAATTGATATTCTCTAAAATAATCCCTCTGTTAAAGTCTTCATATGATTAAATTTGCCTTCACCTATTAGCTTAAGTTTTGGTAGAGTGGTGATTTAAAATGGTATCAGAGCAGAAGGTCCTGTGTTTGAACCCCTGCAATGTCACTTTCCTTCTCCAATTAATATTGATAATCACTTGTTGGGTTTTGTCCAAATTTTCAGCCAAACAAGTGAGGGGGAGTGTTAAAGTCTTCATAGGATTAAATTTTTTTTCATCTATTAGCTTAAGCTTTTGGGAAAAGTAGTTATTTAACACCCTCCACGGATAGATATAAAGTTCCATGTGCTTTTGGAGGAAGATTTGGGTTGGGGGGCTTTTGTGGGTAGTGCCCAATTTTGAACAAATCACCTTGCACCAAACACCAATAAGGCTTTGTTCTGGTGTTCCAAGTCAGTGATGTCAATGA
>JAOANK020000092.1:2896881-2908999 GCA_026257165.2 Telfairia occidentalis | reverse complement strand
CCCCCCCCCCCCAAAAAAAAAAAAAAAAAAACCTGATTTTAGTCCATTTGAGGTGATGGACCAAAGGAAACGAGCAAAGGCTCTTTCACGGGCAGCCGTAACCATTTTTGGCAAGTGGAAAAGGGATAGGTAAGAGATGGAGAGGTTGGCTTGTATGAGAGTGAAGTGACCTCCTTTGAAGGCCTTTTTCCACTTTCTCAATAGTGAGCAGTCAAAACTATAGTTTCTAGGGTTACCATTGAGAGGGAGGCCTAAATAAGTAGCGGGCCAAGATTCAACTTTCCAGCCATAGCGATTAGCAAAACCTTCCACCATAGATCCCTAACTGTTTATTCCAAACAATTCAGACTTTGGTGGGTTGATGTCAGGCCAGATGCTTTGTCAAAGAGGTTGGCAGTGTGTTATCAACAAAGAGCAAATGGTTAACATGTATGTTGTTGCCAATCTCAAAAGCCCCTAATTAACCTTTGTTCGGATGCAAGGGATAGCATCCTACTTTTGAAGGCATATTCCATCAAGTGCAGATTATTGTGGATGAATTCTATCAAGTCTATTTCCTATGAACTATGGTTGGAAAGGAATCAAAGAATTTTTCAAGGCAAATTCAAGACTCGGGAGGATTGCTTTGCCATCGCCAAATTTAAAGCATCATCTAGGTGTTCTCTTTCCAATTCTTTTGTGGCTTATTCTCCCTTTGATATATGTTGTAATTTCAATACTTTTCTTTTCCCCTCTTAATCTTCTTTTATCTTGTTTTTTCACTTCTTTTGGAATTTGTTTCTCTTCGAACTATTGTATCTTTTCATTTATCAATGAAAAGTTGTTTCTTGTTAAAAGGGATAGCATCCTACTTAAGCCATTCATAATTCAAATAAATAGAAATGGGGGAGGGGCCACCTTGATGAAGTCCTCTAGAAGCAATGATTTTACCCCTAGGTCTTATATTGATGATGATGAAGAAATTAAGCATTGAGATCACTCTCTAATCTATTTTCTCCATCCGTCAGCAAAACCTTTGGCTAACAAGATTGCATCAAGAAAGTCCCAATCTACCTTGTCAAAAGCTTTTTTGAAAAACCTCGTGCTACCATTATGAAGATTAGCCTTTATGGCTTTCATTGACGAAAAAGCTAAACAATCCGCTATCCATCGTAGTGTACTCCAGCAGACTAAAATGAAGAAAGCTCTATCACGCCGAGTTTCAGTAATGCAAACTCTGCTACTTCGATTAGTTTCATCGGTTTCAATAGAGAGGATCTTGCTGTCAATGGAAGCTGTAATAGGCCTACCAGATGAGTCAATGGTAGTTGCACAAGGTTTGGGTTCACGATCCATGAAGATGCAAAGGGTTTAGAGAGGTTCATGGTTGTGTCTGATGGGGAAGGGGGTGAGGGAGCGAAAGGGTTGGAAGAGAGGGTGAGCCCTTTGTTTTGTGAAATTGCAAAGATTAGAAGTTAAAAGAGTAATTAAAAGGACTATGATATTTAATGCACCATGAGGAAGCAAAATAGAAACTCAAAGTTCGAAAAATGATTCTGCTATGGAGTTGAATATTATGCTATTTTACTCCCATTAGGTGTGTCAAAGGAAACTCCCCAGTTATAGACCCAGGGGACTTTCTTCAACTCTTTAAAATTGAGCCCCATAAAGGAATTCAACAAGTTTCTGGCTGGTGTGTTTGGCCGAGGGGAGTTGAGTGTGGATCCAAAGTTCGTTGTACAGGTATACGAAAGGACAATATAATTAGTAATTTTTAAGTTCTTATCATAGAGAATGTAGCAATTGGGGTTTAGGAGATGACTGAAGTGTGAGTTTGCTGTCAAAGTTCCTAAGCTATCCAGAAGTCATCGAATGAAATCCTTTTCATTTGATTGAGGAGGAGAAACGGGTCATTAATTTCTTCATCCTAGGCATAAACATTTTGAACAGCTCCCTTCAACTTGTTGACGATTCTTCAGTTTTAGAAGCCCTTTTTAAAATTTTGAAACAAAAGACTTCTTTTCTTTCTCCACTAAAGAAGATTGGTGGTGGCAGAAGCTTCTTTTGGCTCGAAAATTGGTTTAATAGGGCTCTCGCAAGGATCTTTTCCCTAGGCTTTATATTCTTACCCCTCAGCAAATAGTTGTTTCTCTGAAATATGGGATAGTCTTGATGAGGTGTGGGCTCCAGTTCTTAGAAGGCCACTTCATCGTAGTGATTTCAAAGATGGTAACTTCTTCTCATTTGTGATCAATAGTCTTCTAAAAAATATCTGTGATCAATAGTAAAAAGCTTAGCCCCTTCTCGACAAAAAATCTGGGATCTTCTTTGTGAAGCCCCTTTTGGACTCCATCCCCTCTGGGGAGCAGACTCTCTCTCCTCTTTTATGCAAGGTGCTATGGAAGTTGAAAATCCCTAGGATTGTTATCTGGTCTTTGGCTAGTGGGAGCATCACCACTGCTTACATATTTCAGAAGAGACACCCTGTCATGGCCCTCTACCCCTCTTGGTGTATTCTCTACAGGCAAGCATTGGAGAATGTTGATCGTCCCTTGGTCTATAGCTTCCAACTCTTGAATTGGATGCCTTTGTTGTCTCTTAGGTTCAGTAGTGCTCGACCAACTTCTCTTCGTTCCAAATCTTTGCTTCCCAGAGCTTCTCTGCCCATAAGTTTGCTGCTGTGATTTGCTAGGTTTTGTGGCTTGAAAGAAACAAGTGCACCTTCATAGGTGAAAAGAGCTCCGTAGAAGGGCTCTAGGACGATGTTATTTAGTTTATTGCTCTTTGGGCTCTTAGGTCCAAATCTTTTTGTAAGTTCTCCTTTTCGATTTTCTTGACCAAATTGGAAAGCGCTCTTGTGGCTTTTTGGTCCACTGTTTTCCCTATTTCTCTTCACATAAAAAAAATGAAGGAAAAGAAAATTCAACCTCTCTATGTAATATAAGCCACAGTGCAAGGCAAAAGGCCATCCAGCTTTTATAAGCATTTTCCAGTGCCTCTTTAACAATGCTATCTTTGTGGGACAATTTCTAAATGATCAACTAGAATTGTTTTTTTTTTTTTTTGCATTAAAAAGTGTTCAAAGGCGTTAGGATTCCATGAAGAACAAGTTGAAGTGGAAAGGAGAAACCGACTAGGAAATGTCTAAACAATGAATTTTGAAGGAGTGTTCGCTAAGTTCAATTAGCCATGTTTTGATGATTAACATAAAATCCAATGATCTAACCTTACCTAGTTGTTCATGTCGATTTCAAGATTGTTTGCTGTTTTTACATTTTTTTGTTTGAATACTATTAATGTACTCAAAAACATTTGTCAAATTCTAGCGGAAATTATTATTTATTCATTTTTTTAAAAAATGTAATTAGTTTTCAAAATTCATTTATTGTTCTTAATTACCTTAATTTCAAAATCATAAAACCAAATAAAGTTTGATGCAGTGTTCTCTTCGCTGAAGTTTGTAGTGGGGTTGCTCGTTCTAGCGTGTTAATTGTCATATTCTAAAGCGGTTATGATTGTCATTGTTTTCCTTTGTGATGTTAGAAGTTAGAATTGTTTGGGACATTTTTCTTCTCTCTTTCGGAGTTTGTATCTTTGAACTCTTTTCTCCCTTTTTATATATCAATGAAAAAATGTTTCTTATTAAAGAAAAATGAAATAAAAAAAAGGTTAAAAAATGAAGTCTAAAAGCCCATTTAATAATTTTTTAGTTTTAATCTCATTTTGGTTTTTGTATTTTTAGGTTCAAAAGGATACTTGTTTACTAACATTTTCTTTGTTTGAATTTTTAGATTCATTCTGTTTTACTCCTGCTTTTGAAAATTCTATTCTAGTTCCCAAGAGTTCATTAATGCCTGTTTTAATTTTGTTTTTCATTAAATTTCTTATTGTATTTAGTATAATTTTTTTTTATCTTTTCTCGAAAGAAATAGAATTTCATTCAGAGAGAATGTTCAAACTCCCATGAACTTACAAAAAGAGTCTCGAGTTTGTTAACAAAACTGCGAGCGTATAATTACAAAGGTATTTAGATTTTAAAGCCCAACGTATGAAAAATAATAAAGATCTCTTCAAAAATCTTAAGAGACTTAGATGCTAAGTTGTATCACTATGCTACCCAAATCGAATTGAAACTACCTCTTCATCTAGTAGTGAAAGATAGCTTAGGAGGGGAAAACTCTTGATTGAAGGGGTTCTTCAATGTGGAAGAAGATTCACTGAATGTGTGGCTATGTAAATTCAACATTTTGCCTTTACTTTGTGCAAAGTGCAGAAAGAAATGGGAAAGGGCAATGGAGGAGAAAAGGACAGACGTTAATACGATTGTGTAACAATTTTCTTTTTTATTTCTTTAGTTTACTTTGACTTCAACCGTATGTAATTTTATTAAATGAGTTTTTGCTTTCAGAAACAAGAGTATTTAGATACAAAATGAGATTGAGTGTTATTTTTATTTCATGACATTCAATCATTGACGAAGGTTAGCGCACTTTTTTTTTTTTTTTTTTTTGCTATATAGAAGTCGTGAAGAAAATGAAATTGATGGGATAAAATTTCCAATTGCAAAAATATATACTAAGGTTGTAGGCTTCACATGCCTTCCCCAAAAAATATATACTAAGGTTGTAGGCTTCACATGTCTTACCTTAAAAATATATACTAAGGTTGTAGGCTTTAGGGTTTGTCTGACATGACTTCTAATTTAAACACTTTTTCATAAAGAAATACTTATAAATATAATATTTATATTTTATATTTTTTTAAAATATTTTTTATAATAAATTTATTTGATTATACTACAATCAAAAGCGATAGTATTAATTACAATTATATTTTCTTTTCTTACTACATAATTTGAAGAATCTCGATTAATCACCTTTAAGTCATTTTTGGATAATTCATCTCTCTTATGTTCCTTTAAAAATGACTTTTAAATGAATCTACTTTTTTACTGTGTATTTTATTTGTTAAGATTTTAAAAAAACACTTTTGATTATCTAAAATTACTCAAGAAACTATACTTAACACAATTTAAATTGTTAATTTTTTAAAAGTGCTCATAGAAAAAATAATTTTATTTAAAAAACATTTTTTTCAAAGTTAACCCAAGCACATCCTAGCATTCAATCATTGAAGTCAGCTTTTTTAATCGTGTACAACTTTGGTTCCTGAAGTCTACTCCTAAAGAACATACTTGATTCTTTCTAGCTAAAAGATCCAAAGAATGGCTGAGTGTTCCTGCAATATAGGTTACTGAATAATAAAGAGGTCAATGTCTAATGTCAAAGAAAATGATTTATAGGATGGTTTATATGCAGCGGCTTGCAAAGTCAGTGTCAATGGTTTCAAAAGGTGTTCTTGGAGATCATCTCATTCTGCTGGCAAACAGTATGACATGCACAGGAAATATGATTGGCTTCAATTCAGGGGGATATAAAGCATTATCTCGTGCATTGAATATCCAAGTACCATTTACAGAAGCTACTTTGTTTGTAAGTACTCTCTCACCCCCTCTCAAAACGCAATTGAGCTTTAGTTTCTTTTTTATTAATTGTCTAACACTACTGGTCACATAATTTTGGTCTATGGATTTACAGACACCAAGAAAATGTTTTGAGAGAGCTGCTGAGAAATGTCACAAGGATTCTTTATCAAGCATAGTGGCCTCCTGTTCATGGGGTAAACATGTTGCTGTTGGTACAGGATCAAGGTTTGACATCCTCTGGGACCAAAAAGAGGTAGCGATCAATTATTATTATTATAATTATTGTTGTCGCCGTTATTTTTGTAAAGAGATTTTTATTGTTCAACTCATTGACGCCCCTTTTTTTTCTTTCCTGTTTTTCAGTTAGGATGCAAACAAGATGATGTTTTAGATGTTTATAGCTTTTTACACATGGTGAGAAGTGCTAAATCAGAAGAATCAACGTCCGCATGTCTAGGTGAAGAGATTGAGGATCTAATGGTTGAAGATGAATATGGGGAGTTGGCTCTGTCCCCAGAACCTTTCTCTACTTCTGAGAAACCAGTTTTTGAAGACAGTGCTGAATTTGAACACTGTTTGGATAATTATCCTGGCGAATCAAAGTGGGAAAAGGCTCCACCTTTGAGTGCTGGTTCCACTGGTGGTGGGCATTGGGAAAATAATGAAAATATGAAGGCTACTAACTCATCAAATGATCATGACTGGTCTGGTTGGGGGAGAAAAGGTGAACCTGATGTGGCCCCTACAAAAGCCCAAGACCAAGAGAATACTTCGAAATCTGGTTGGGATACTACGCCAAGCTGGGGAAATAAAGCTACTAATACTTCAAATGACAATGATTGGTCAATTTGTGGTACAAAAGAAGTTGAACGAGATTCCTTTCCTTCCATGGAGAATACTCCAAAATCTGGCGGTTGGGATACTGCAGCTACTTGGGGGACAAAAGCTCAAGATGTTGATAACTTCAAAAAAGGAGAAACAGGGCCAGAAAAATCAAATGTGTGGTCTGGTTTTCAGAACGATAAAGCTGAAACACGGGATCCCTTCCATAATAAGATTGAGAAAGCCTCTAGATCTTGTGGATGGGAAGATAAGGCTTGGTCAAGAGGAAGTTCTAAAACTGAAGATAATTGGTCTAATCAGGTGAAGGATAAAGCTGAATCATGCCAGGTTCAAGGGAAAGAAGTCTCTTCCAAAACCAATGGTTGGGATGCTGCAGGGGGTTGGGGGAAGAATTCTGGAGATGGTGATCAATCTGAAGCATGCAGGAATGATGGCCAGGCATCAACGGATCTAGAGAAGGTGTCTGATAGGTGGGATAGTAGGGCCACTCAAAGGAAGGAGAGCCATCGGGCATCTAGTTGGGTTTCTTCAACTGTTGGGGAATCAAAGGGTAACTTTTTATCCAAAGCTGCGGAGCATGGTGATTCACCTGTCATCAATCGATCTTGGGATCAACTTAAATCTCCAGAGTTTTCCCAGGGAGAGTCTGGTAATGATTTCTCGGGGCAATGGAAAGCACGGGAAGTTTTAAAACCTGCACATGTTAACAATGAATCAAATCGAGGAGAAAGTAAGCCGAAATTACAATTTTCACAAGGCTGGGGCTCCCGAACTGAGTCAAATGAAGGATCAAGTCAAAATACACAATGCTGGAGCTCGAAGAATGAGTTTGATCAAGTTACCAACGAGCATAAATCTTCTGATTCCCAAGGTTGGGACTCTCAGGAGAAGACGGATAAGCCATGGGACAAGCAGAAGGCTATGGAAGCTTCACAAAGTTGGGGCTCCCAAAATGACTCACTTGGTTCATGGGGGCAGCTCCAGAGGGCATCCGAAGATTTTAGTCAGAGATCTCAGGATGATTCAAATAAACAATTTAGTCAACAGAAACCACCAGAAACTTCTCTAGTTTGGGAGCAACAAAAATCACCAGAAGTTTCGCATGGTTGGGGCGCTCATAAAGAGTCAAGCGAATTGACAAGTTCACATGGATGGGATAAGAAGAATCACGGGTCGAAAGGTTGGGGAGCAAATGTTGGCGAGTGGAAAAACAGGAAGAATCGTCCTCCAAGGTCGCCTGGGATTATGAACGAAGATGCTAATTTACGCGGAATATATACTGCATCAGGACAACGGTTGGATATGTTTACAACCGAAGAACAAGATATTCTTGCAGATATTGAACCTATAATGCAATCCATCAGAAAAATTATGCATCAATCTGGGTATTTTTTCTCTCTGAATGCTTTCACTGAATATGGTGATTTGTGTTTACCTATTTGCTTCAAGGCAACATTGGTTGGTTAAAATAATTTTGTTTAATTATAATTATTAGACGTGAAAGATGGATCTGCTTGTAAAAACATTTTTAGTTTCAGAACCATAGTATTTATTTAGAAATTAGCATACGGGTAAGGGGAGTTCCTAATAAGCAGTTTTATTGGATGGCGGCCTCAGAATGGAATAAGAGAGTGACTAGTTACACGTTAATATTGTAGCACCCATAACAATCATTTCTTCCCAGTTAAAAAAAATGGAGCAACAGAGTAACGTGGAAAGAGTTGTTTGATCTTTGTGAGGAATATTAGGTTGGTAAATTTTATTTATATCCCCTTCTGAGCCAAAATATTCGTTGTATTTGATATTTGTTTTCTCATCTAACCGTGGAAAAACATCTCGGATCCTAACACCAGAAAGGGAATGAATTGTTACCTAGTCATTTGACAATGCTTTTCTCCTAGTTTTCTCAAGGCTTTTTCTTTCGTTCTTTCTCTTTCTTTAAACTGCAACATCTGGGTTCTCATTTTAAAATATATTGTTATATGATTCTTCTTTTTTACATCAATACCTTAACATTCATTGAAAATTTAATATTCTGTTAATCAATCTCCGCCATTTTTTACATGAGCTTCTTCATAAACTTCGTGCTATTTCCTTTATATTTCTACACTTGCTCATATAGTCTGCTAATGTATTTAGATTCATGTTCTCAATTTATAGATCTTTCTTATGAAACAACTTTGGTTTTTGGAGCTACTGTTGATTTTACCAACAGTGAACAAAAATGACTTTTAGGGAAATGTTCAGACTCCCCTTAAAAAAAACAATGAAACTGTGTATGGATGTATAACTGCCTCTATTCTGCCACATTGTCATCCTATTTAAATTTTAAATCATCAATTTTTTCGTGAGAAGGTACAACGATGGGGATCCTCTGTCAGCTGAAGATCAGTCCTTTATACTTCAAAGTGTATTTAACTTCCATCCTGACAAGGCTGTAAAAATGGGCGCTGGAATTGACCACTTTATGGTATGTTTCTCTAGCAGTTATTATTTTTTTTAGCTTTATTAGATATTTAATTTTTTCTTTATGTATAGAAAAAATCTGAGTGGACAAACTATAACAGTTGTTCACCTAGAGCTTCTATTTTTGTTTGTTTTATCTCTCTACCATGTCTCTTCTTCGTTAGTTGTTTAAAGCTTTTTGAATGCTAGTAAATTAAGGATATTTTGTATTAGGGACAAATATGGGAATTACTAGTACTTTTCCCCCTGGCTCTTCTGTTTCCTCCTGCCATCCATCTCATTGTCTATGCTTTTCTATAATTTCACCTATTTGCATTACAGGGTGAGCTTGTATGCTGAGCTGAACCCACAAACACTTGTAAAGACTCAAAAACTGACTAAAAAAACTACCCAAAGAACTTTTAACAACTTATTCCGATGGTTAATTGTGAATTTCACTCGTTGGTATTGCTATTAAATTACCTGCAGTACTTTTATTTTGCAATTTGTTAATTATTTGGTGGGTTCCTTTTACACCATCGTATGTTATAACTTGGACACTAACTACAGTATTTTTAGCTGAGAAGCCGTTCTATCAATGCTTAAGTTGCTCTGCTTCTGTTGAGCTTCGTTTCTTTTGAACTGTACTTTACTGGTACAGTTTGCTGCTTGATTGTGACGTTAATTACTTATTATGAATCCTTCAATCGGTGGTAAACAACTTGCAATACATTATAGTCGGATCTAATAATGTGAGGATATGTCAAAAACTTCCATATCCATTTATTTGATTTCTTTTTTTTTTTAATTTGGTTGCAGCTTAATCTTCATAGTTTTGGACTTCCCAACAATTTTTACATCGTAATGGACATTTGAGAATATCTTACGTAGTTTAATGCTTGAACGTGACAGGTTAGCCGGCACAGCAGTTTTCAGGAAAGCAGGTGCTTTTATGTTGTGTCAACCGACGGCCATAAAGAGGACTTTTCATATCGTAAATGCCTCGATAACTTCATCAAGGGCAAATATCCTGACATTGCTGAAACATTTGTAGCCAAGTATTTCAGGAAACCACGTCCAGGTAAAAATCGAGATCGGAACTCTGCGCCCGAGGAAAATGAGAATAAAAACGTCGGTGGAGAGCTGACTCCAATTCCAGAAGAAACTGAAAATGGGAACCAACAATAGCAATGGTGTCTTAGCATTTGAATAGCTCAGGAACCTCTCTTCTATACTACAGAGGTAAAAAAAGTGATCACATTGTCTGCTATTTTTAAACTTTGTACATAGGAGGCAGATGATTTTGTATTTGTGGGGTCAACAAGAGGAAATTCTTCCAGCTTTATAGCAAGCTTCAGGTCTTCTTTCCCCATATATATAAAAAAAACAGTTCACAGTTCATAGGTCTGTTGCATTGGAAGTTGGTTAGGCTGTCTTTATTACAATCTTGCAATTCCAAATCCAATTCTGTACTAGTTGTCTTAGGCTCCCCCAATCCCAACTTCTGTTAAAGCCTTAAGAATTTGACTAGCAAATGAAGTGAGGAAAATTATTCAGAAAATGACATAACTGTCCTTACTGTACTGATGCCTTGTTGCAATCCTTGCCTCCTGTGGAAGGCTTGTGTGTGTGTGTGTGTGTGTTGAACATTCAATGCCTCTTACTGTGCAAAACAGTTCATTGTCAACCATGTTATCTGTATTCATAGTGGAAGTTCAAAAGGTTTGATGTACAGAACCTGAAAACAAATTTTCTGATCAATTTCAATAGGAGGGCTCATTTGCAATGGAGTGCACTGATCATATATTTGTTTTCTTCTTGAATTTTTGTTGGATTATTCTTTGATTGTAATGATTGAACCAGAAATTCAAAATAAAAAAAACTGGTCAAATTACTATTTCAGTTAGTTCTGTGGTTGATTTTGATTTTAAAATTTTCAATTGGATGAATATGATTTGGTTTAATTTTTTTCTACTAAATGTTCATAGCTTTTTTTTTTTTAATTATTTTTTACGTAGCATACTTTTTTGCGAAAATGTGGTGTAAGAAACTTTGTTTTATCGAATTATCGCCTTTTGCAATAATAGTATGTTTTATCCATTGATGAGCTGCCTAAGGAATTGCTAAGTCATAAAGATTAAATAAAATATAACACAATTTTGAAATGGTAAAGTACATTGGTAGGGCTAGATGTAGATATTATGCACCAAGTTTTCAACAATTGAAAATGATATTTTCATTTTTATATTAGATTCCTATCCTAAAAAGTACATTTTTAAAACTATAAAAATCAATTAGAATTTTATTAGCATTTCTAAATGGTAGGTTGCAAAATAATAATAAATTTAAAAATTATAAAAATAGAAAACTTTACCAAACTAGAAAGTAAAACCAAAGTACTTATCAATGAGGTTCGAGTTTTCAATTGTCCCATAAATTTTTAAAAAATAAATTTATACTTTTTTAAGTATTATTAAAATATTCATTAACATAATTGCAGAACTTAGAATAACAATAATTTTAACTTAATTGAGAGGACAAGGATAATTGGTCAAAATTCAAATCTTCACTCCATAAAAAATAACAACAATAGTTTAGCCTCCAAATTTTTGTGAGTCTTAATTTAAATTTTCAATACAATAATTATAAAAGATTTATAACTTCAAATGGACCATAACTAAATTAATTAATGTATATCTTCGTGATTAAAAAAATTCGAATTCTTATCTCTAACGATAGAACTTTATATATATATATATAAAAGATTTTTATTTGGCACGGCCGCGTGTTTTTGGAACGGTACGACATGATATTTGAATATTCCATACATACAATGGGAATGAACTGACTACTGAGTGGGAGATCAGGATATTTTATTTTCAGCAACTTTCATTCTCTCTCTTGTGATGGCAATGAATTCATTCGCTACTGCTTCTGCTTCCTGGTTGACTCCAAGGCCCACAACTTCTTCAAAGTTCTCCAAATTTAATTCCTCTACGCCGTGTTTTCGAGTGGTTTGTTCTGGTGGGTTTCAACTGCAGTATGCTGCCAAGGATTTGCAGTTCGTTCTTCATGATGCTATGGATTCTTCTGGAATTGATTCGACATATGCTAAGGTATTCTTCTCTTTTCTGTTCCGATTTCTCATCTCTCCCCCTTTTGTTTCCTTGTATTAGGTGCTTTTGATGCGCATCGTTCAGATAATTGCATTTGTTCTGCTAATTTTTTAGGGCATTCGTCGTAAATTTGTAGATCCTCCCGTATTTTCTACGATGGGAAGTTTTCGTTGGACGTTTGAATTTATTCCTCTCTTTTCATTGTGATTAGTGATTGAATGGTATGGCTGTCGAATTATGCATAGTTTAT
>JAOANK020000092.1:2882770-2896781 GCA_026257165.2 Telfairia occidentalis | reverse complement strand
TTTCAAGGGTTCTGTTTAATAATTTTTTTAATTTTAAAAAATATATATAATAGATCATTAAGTGTACGTTTGGTAATATTTTTTTTTTTCTATTTTCTATTTTCTGTTTTTTATTTTTTATTTTGCAAAAAAGTTATCCGGTAACCGATTCAGTTTTCCATTTTTTTAAAAACGTTTTTTAACTTGTAAAGAAATTTTTTTTTTAAAAAAAATAGTTTTTAAAAATAGTTTTCTATTTTTCAAAAACTCATTTTTCCTCTAAAATTTATCTTTGTGACATATTTCTTCAACAAATTTATCTCTCTAATAAATTTATATTCTCCCCAAATTTCTCTCTTTAGAAACTTTTTTCTCTCTACTTTTATTTGTTTTTCTCTCTTTAAAACTTTCATCTAAGTATAAATTTTATTTATATTTCTCTTCTAATATACTAACTTTTTTTCTCTCTACAAATTTAATATTTTTTCTACATTTTTCTCTATCTAAACTTATCTTTCTTTCTAATACATCTATCTTTAAAATTACTCTCTTACTTTTTTTGCCCTCTTATTTCTTTTTATTATTTAATAAGTATCTCTCTCTAACTTTTTTCTATCTAAATTTTTTTCTTTAAATTTTCTTTCATTACAAATATTCATTATCTTTTTTTTCTCTTATTATATATTTTGCTCAACGTTATTGTTGCTCTACATTTTTCTTTTTTTCTTTAATTTTTTCATCTAAAATTTCTCTCCCTTAACTTTTTTCTCTCCGTATTTAACTACTTTTTTAAATAATTCAAACTAAAATTCTCCTTTCTTTGGTTTTTCTTTCTAATTTTTTTTATCTCTCTAAAATTTTTATACTAACTTTTTCCCTCTAAATAATTTATCTTTTATGTCTTTAAATGTTTATTATTCGTGTCTTCACATATTTTTCTCTCTGCCATATCTTTCTAACTTTTTTAAAAATAGAAAGCCAAAAACTGTGATATTTGTTGTGGTCATAGCCTAGAAGCTTAGGTTCTGGAGGCGGGTGGGCAAGCCCATCATGTTTAATGGACTTTACTTGCCAGAACTCGGTCCACAAAAGAAGTAGTCAATTGTCGACGCCTATGCTGGCCATTGCTTTGACCTTTCCAATTCAAATAAAAACAAAAAACAGTTATCAAACATATATAATTTTTATTTTTTTAAAAAACAAAAAACCAAAAATAGAAAACAGAAAACAGGAAAACCAAAGACCAAAAACCAAAATGGTTATCAAATAGGGTCTAAACTTTCAATTTTGTGACTAATAGGTATTTGAATTTTAAAAATACTTAATAGGTATTTAAACTTTGGGGCCGTTTGTTTGGTGGGAATCCGAGATTTCCATAGAACAGACATTTAGATTATACCGTTTGTTTTGGAATAATCTAGGATAGCTCAATAGGTGGTATCTATCCAATTTCGAATCCCCTTTTGAAGCATAGAATTTTAAGATTCCTATGTCGAGGGCATCCTCTAGTAACAGTTTTATCCTTCGTTTTTTTTATTTCATATACTAACTTTAGAAATTTATGTTATATTTCTTGAACACTAGAACGCTAGAAATTTATGTTATATTTAATTTAAAACTTCGATATTTTTATCTGAAGTTATTTTGCTTGCACCGTTTGATATTTATGCTCTGAATTCATGCTTTGACAATGCCCTGGTTAACAAGGTTATCAAAAATCAAAGAAATGTTCTATTTCCTTTAAAAAAAAAAGGGTTGTATTTTGATACTCGATGATTGTGCAGGAGGCTAGGAAGGGTTTCTTGACTCAGATTCAATATTTATCAAACATAGAGAGGGAAACAAGTATTAGCATCAATAGACGTGTTGATTTGGCCAAAGTTGCTCTTTATATTGCAGCAGAGGATGATTCCTTGATAACTCATTCATCTGTTCCTCTTCCCGTTGATGCATTTGTTAATAGACTAAGTGACCTTTCCATGGGCTATTGCACTCACTACAAATCTTCATTCAATATATCACCAGAAAGTTTTTTGGAGAGTATTGAGAGGTATATGTACGTCATGAAGGTAATATTTTTTGGATTTATTAAAGAATCCCGTATACATCCATTGCTTTTTGCCCTTTCGTCTTTCTGCCCATGACATATTTCACATCTTAGGGTTTCAGAAGAACCAGTTCTAAATCTCAATCATTACCACGGGCTCTATATCTTCACACAGTAAAAGATTGTACCCCCTATTTCCTGATTGAGTTTTTTGTTCTGATCTTTTTTTTTTTAATGGAATTGAATAATTCTTTGCTATAATTTGTTTTATGTTGATAGGTCTTGACCCATCGTACAGGCTCAGCTGCCCTACTTTCACTCATATACTCTGAGATCATGAAAATGCTTCGTTTATGGAGCCTTGTAGATTTTGATGTAGAGATATATCATCCTCATGATGATTATGGCCTTCCCACGGGCTATCATAAACAGAAAAGCAAGGAATCTGATCATCCACACATAATAACAACACAAAGTCTCTTGGTGGAGGTAATTCTTACTTCAGAACTTTTGTTTTGGTCTCTGTCATTAAATCTAATTTGGTTAGATTACAAGCTTAGCATCTAAATATTTGTGGGTTATTGAATTTGTAAGTTTGTACCTAATAGGCCCCTAAACTTTAATAAGTGTCAAATAGGTCCTTAAACTTTTAATTTTGTATCTAATTGGTCCATAAACTTCCCAATTTTGCATCTAATAAATCGATGACTTAATTAAAATTCCTTAAAATTCATGAATTTATTAGACACAAAATTAAAAATTTAGGGTTTATTAGGCACGATACTCAATTTTATGTCTAATAGATCTAGTAATTTTAAAAATATCGAATATGACACAAACTTATTAGACATAAAATTGAAAGTCTTTTAAAGTTCAAGGACTTATTAGAAACTTTTTAAAGTTCAGATACCTATTAGATATAAACCCAAAGTTCAAGTCCTAAACTTGTAATTTAATCATCTAATTTTAGCGAATATGTTCTTTCAAAAATATCTCCTCCATTGCTTCTGTCTGTCCTGGACTCTTAATAGATTCTGAAGATTTTAGAACAATAATTATTTTGCACCAGAATTTTTGGCATCATGGCCTCTGTCAAGTAGATGAATATAATATTTGATTACTTTTTACTTCAATTGGGAACAACGTTGTTGAAACTTAGGAGTTGTTGAAAATTTTTTGCTAACAAGTTCATATGTCTCATGGTAAATATTTTAGCCTCGGGTGATCAGCTTCCTACCTACAGTCCTAATTATGTGTTTTAATCTAGACGAGTTCTGATTTGCTCTCTCTGCTTCGTGTGTTCATGAATGCAGATTTTAAGCAATTTAAAGGAATCTTTTTGGCCATTTCTACAAAATCAGTCCAGAAGTTTATTCTTGAGGGCAGCTGATGTTGCTAACTGTAGTGATAGATCGAATGCAATTGAAGAAAGGTATTTTAATTATTTAAATGTTCAGCATACGCATACTTCGAGGAAAGTAATATATGTTTCCGTCCAATTACCTTGTATCACTAAAGTTACCATCCAATTACTCTATACTTCCCTCATCCCCACCCCCCTCTTTCCAGTTACTGCTAGTCGTTAAGTGCATTAACATCTCTGTTTTTGGCCTTTCGCCTTTTTCAGTGGCTTTCAACTTGCATCTGCAAAGGCTGCTCAACACAGGCTAGAACGTGGAGTTTGGACCAGTGTGCGATTTGGAGATATGAGGCGTGCATTATCTGGTATGTTTACAAATTTACTATAATTCATCCGCTTAAACAAGTTAGCCTTATTAAATGGACGTCAGCTTTGTTTTCATTTCTACGAAAGTTGGTTTCTGTTTTTTTTTTTTAATACTAAAAACTGCTGATTGGAGTCCCCGTAAACCTCACCATGCTGAACTTTGGTCTATTTGGTCTCATTACGAGCTTATTCTGAACCCCCAGTTTGAGGTCGAACTTGGCTCATGAATTCTACAAGTTTGAACAGTCCTTTTTTTTTTTACTTTTACTTTTCTTTCATCCACATTATACATTCCTTATCTAACACTAAAATAATCCTGCGCTCTCCCTGAGGGAAATGGTTTAGTTACTTCTACTCTTACTTGATCTGAAATTGTAAGCTTCTTATTCTTCTTACAGCATGTGAACGGCTTATCCTCCTTGATGTTGATTCGAAGGAATTGAGAGATTATAGCATCCTTCTCTACCATTGTGGCTTTTATGAGCAATCGCTGGAGTATTTGAAGTTGTATCAGGAAATAAAGGTACGTTTTATCTATGTTTTCTAGCAGAAAACAAGAAGAAAGAAAGAAAGAAAAAGGTACAGTCTGTCTCTTGAAACTTAGAAATTGGTCAACCTTCATTGAACTGATCACATTAGCCAACCACTGCAGAGTTCTTCAAGTCCACCCGATACATTAAGTTGCCAGGAGGAAGAAGCTGTGGATAACTTGATGAAACGCCTTGCTCTTATTATGATGGAAGATGGCTGGAGCAGACCCTCTTATGCTCGAAACTTCATCGGTAAGAACTCGGAACCATGGTAATCAACTCATCATGTACATTATGTTATACCCGGTCGACAAAACGTCGGTAGTGGGATGGGTTGTGCCTGTCCAAAGTGATCCAGCATATAGAATAGGTAACTGAATACGCTTGGATAGTTTATAATGAATAAGGATGGGAGTCATAGCCTCAGATGCTAAAACCTTTAATTTGGCATTTGAGAGAATTTGGTCCATACTATACCACTAACTATTACTAAATTTTCCTGTAAATACATGTAATTTACTAAATTTTCCTTCTTTTTCATTGTTTGTTCTATTTTTATTTTTTCTGAAGAGTCATCAAGGGTACAATTGATGAATTTAATATACCTTAACTCATCACATTTTTAGGTTTAATGATGATTTAAAATGATATAAAAATTGGTTTTGAGTTAGAACCAACTTTTATATCTTTGGTGCTTCCCATATCTTCCATAAGCTATGCTATAATACTTAAGCTATATGATTGAAGCTTGAAGAAATCATTTACATGGTACAATCAAAGGGTTTATTGTTTTTGGACAATGGTAAAAAGTTTGCAAGTTGCAAAGGTTGAAATTATAGGAAATAATGGATTGATACTGCACTAGTTTTGAATAAAATGTTATTGAACCACTCTCATGTTGAACATGTATATGAAATAGTTAACTGTCTCTCCTCATTCTTAGGCATTGACAGCTCATTCATATGGTAGTTTACAATCTTTCGTAATATCAACTTATCTCTATTCACCAAATGCCTCTTATGCCATATTTTGGAACAAAAGAAAGTGCGTTGGTCAAAAGTAATGGAGTGATCTTTTCTGAATTAGACTTCTATTTGGTGCAATGAAAGGATCATCCCTTCTTATCTGTCTGTCCTATTAGATAGAAAGAAAACGAGACTCCAAAGAGTCCTTTACAACTTTAGCCAATGGGGTGAGATGAGTTTACATAAAACTAAAGTTAAGTGGTTTATGATTGAAATCTCGTAGGCATTATCATTTGTAGATCCAAGTCCATGGCCTATTTCAGATTCACTTGGAGTTTTGCAATGGGGTGCATGACACTTCTAATCATTCACTTTTTTTATATAACACAAATTCAATAATATTACATGAGTAACATTCATATAACACGGAATGAAAACCCTCGACAGATTCAATGAACAAACCGATTTTCAATCCTTCAGCATTCAAATAATTCGATGAACAACCCCAAAATTATTAGGGTCTTGAATACAATAACAGTATGACTCACGAAAAGTCCATAAAGAAAAGGACGGACGAGAGGGATACAAAATAAAGCAGAAAAATACAATACAAAACAGACCCTTATTCAAGCTGAAACTGGTTACTTAGGCAAATTATTTTATAGCTCGAATGCCTTAATCTGCTGACTATCATGAGTTGAATAAGAAAGCAAATATCATTTTCAGTTTAAGCGTTATTCAGCTCTCTTCTCTGACTCTGGTAATCGGGAAAAAAATATTTTCTTTTTCATTTGTATGAAGTATCTTTGTTCGATTTCAATTAGTGTCGTTCAAGGCAAATATGATCTTCTCCTGTCTCTCCCTCTCAGTTCTTCAGTTAGTCACTCCTTTCTCATTCATCAATTAGTCTCTTCTCATGCTCCAGTCAATTTCGCTTGATAAAATCAATCTCTCTCTTCTTGTCTCGTCTTGTCTTCGGTTAGTCTACATTTAGTTGTCAAGAAAATTTGTATTAAATTCTAAGTAGGTGGCCATCATGATTTGAACCTATTCCTTTTAAGCATTTTATTATTCACATTGACCGTTATTGACCACAAAGCTAACCTGTGGTGGTTTCTTGTTAGTCTTCTCTTGTTTTCTTCTATTAGACTCTCTCTCGTCTCACATGTTCTCATTTTCCCTCTTCTCAACTTTCCCTCTCGTGCAACTTTTCTTCGATGGAACAAATGGTTCTATCTATTTGAATTTCCTTTTAAAGGATTCTCTAACGAGTTTCTCCCTTGTATTTAGTATTCACCAATGTATAAATTTTTTAAAAGACTAAAAAATTAGTCAGACATATGCAAACAATAGCCTTTAATGATTTTTCAAATGGAAGTCTAGTAAAGGTAAAAAATTTAGAACACTTATCCAAGTCTAAAGTCTAATTTGATGAAATTGAAATTTTAAGATAAAATTTGTTTCATCCTACCAAGTTCTTGAGTAAAAACTAAATCTTCTCATGTCCCATATATTTTTATAGGTTGTTATATTTGCAGTATTATTATTCTTTTCTATTAGATTTGCAACTAGCTGCTTTTTTTTTTTTTTCGTTTTTCTTTTTCATTGTTCTCATGTTCTCATTCCATTCTTGAGATAACTTACTTTTGCATTCAGGATTTGTTAGGTTAAGCCTTTTCACATATGTGAGAGTATTAGGTTTAAAAAGAAAAAAAAGCAAAGAGATTGTTTTCTCCAGATA
Organism: Telfairia occidentalis; assembly: GCA_026257165.2. NCBI lineage: Eukaryota > Viridiplantae > Streptophyta > Magnoliopsida > Cucurbitales > Cucurbitaceae > Telfairia > Telfairia occidentalis. The sequence goes on along the minus strand of JAOANK020000092.1, from coordinate 2,889,793 downwards.
CTACCACGTATGAGAAAAAGGGATTTGCAAAGAATGGTTTGATCCATTATATATAGATAGATATATTGATTCTCATCCTTCGTATACAAATCTACAAATTGGTAAGTAGGAATTTTCTGTCTGTAACTTAAATCTATAACTTAAACTAGAACAATGGATACTTATATGACTATAGTTTAAAAAAAATGTACCAACCTTGGTTGAAAAAAACAGTCTACTGCTTGCCAAACATGAATCTGGCAGTGTACAGCCAAAGATAATCCTCTGCTGGACAAGCAATCCCATTGCCATAGGACTCGAGAGAACACCGAACCGGCTGTCGTCTGCTGGAAGTCAAAGAATATGGCCAATCAATATGCTCTGCTCTCAAGTGTCTTCTACGAAAACTCTGAAGACGAAATCACGAAACCGTCTCGAGTACTGCTTTGGATCGACAGCAGAGATCGACGTCGGATCATATTGCATTGATTTGTATGCATGTTCAAGCTTCTTGCTAATGTCATAGTCTTGTAGAATGTCAATTATTCCAAAGAAAATTATAACATCATATAGCTCTCCTGTGGGTTCTCCAATTAGCTGACCTTCCCAATCAGTTCTTCTCAAGGTCTTTTCAGCCTTGGCTTCCATGTTAATGCCCAAACTAGTGGAAGCCCACCTGTAGAATCACAGGGTACAAATAAAAATCTCGAAAAATCATGAGATCACACACTTTTTTTGAGCGTTTGTTCAAGAACAACTGTAGAACTACTAAATAAATGACTGTTTTCAAGAGTTTTCTTCTACTCTAAATATACGTTCCTAATGTTTTTGATGTTTTTTCAATCTAGTCCCCATTGTCTTAAAAGTTTCAATTTAGTCTCTCACTATTGGTAAATATTAAAATTAGCCGATGATAAACTAACATGACATAATACTTAGTGAATAGACAAAAACTTAAAGAAAGAAAAAGGTCATTTAAGAGATGAGAGTTTCTAATTCCTCTAAATTTTTAAGAAATTAGTAAAAATTTCAAATATTCTTATAATAGATTACTTTTTTTTTCTCCTCTAAATTTCTGCCAATTCAGTGACAAATTTAACATTCACCAACTATTATGCTATACAAGTTTGTCCTCAACCAACTTTAACATCTACCAACTGGGAGGGACTAAATTGAAAATGGTTAAAACATAAGAGATTAAATTAAAACTTTTTAAACAATAGGAACTAAATTTTCTTCATATAGAAAAACCCCCAAATATGAAGATCAAAATCATGTGAATGGTGATTTCAATAGGTATAATGACATTAAGTTTTAGAAGTTGTCTATAACTGATCTCCTGATATATTACGATTTGGAAGGTCTGTTATACCTTGAAGAGTCCATTCTAGTTAGGCATGAATGTACTTCACCATCATGGTTGCCATTTCCTGCAAAAATGAGTCCAAAAGAGAGAAATATTTGCATAACCATTAGGTGCTAATGAATGGCTTGAGCTATGGAAAGACAAATATCTGTAAGGCAAGAACTAACCAGTGGGAGTACAATTTCCAGAATGATGACCATTAGGCATGCCCGGTTCCCTCTGCAAAGATTCTCGAAAGTGCAGACCGACCAACATACTATAATCCATAATTCTTTCCTGTTCAAGAAAGTCGCAATCCTTGTCGACCTGCCTGCACAAATTTAGATTCCCAACTTAAGATGGGGGAGGAGAAAGGCAAGAAAATTTTTCATCAATGCCTTTGTGACATGACTTCATAACCTATGGTTATAAACCAGGGTCTAACAGTCAATTGTATAGTTCTAAACTAAATGACAATCTATTCAATATCAATTTTAATGATTTCCAAACCAAGTAGATACTGAACCACATCCTGATTGTCAACAGAGTTTCAAAGCAGCGATTACGATCTCGAGCCAATTTGAGAACATGGGGTTGTGATGCAGAGTACTAGATCTTCTGCATACAACAGGGCCAATTGCATTTCGGGAGGATTCTCTTTCTCTCTCCTACAGTTCCTTAAATAAAAAAATGCATCTTCCTTGGCTCCCTACTTCTCATGTACCCGTGTACATTCCCTCTCCTGTACCTAATCGGACTCCTAACAACCGAAACTGCAGTTGGAGTTTAGATAGTCCATTGTTACGAATTTTTTTAATGCATGCTAGTGCAAAAAATAATATAAATGAAATGAGTCTCAGTAGAATAGCATATATTCTACAACAATTGAAGTTTCAATATATGTAAAATCCTGTTGATGCTTACTCTTTTTATCATTGCGAAGAAATCTCACTAAACCATAAGACCAGTAAGAAAGGTGACATAATGAAAGAGCAAAATGCAAGTAGTTTAGTCAAGTACACTTGAGAACCATTTCTCTTGATAAGTTTGAAGCAAATCAATTGATTGTTCAAGTTTTCTTGTTCCTCCAAGATGAAGGAATATTACAAACTCCCCCCATCTTACATCCTAGCCAACAGGATCAAAGAGAGAATAGCAACTTGCAACCGTACCAACATGTGCAGACACCCATAACAGGAAATACTGAACAAAAGATATAAGAAAAATATGCTGAGTGAAGAGATTGGACAAAGTGGTTTACCTGCAAAATTCGTCAAACCAAATCTTTTGCAACCGAAATATATAATTCAGATCGAGATCTTTAAGGGTTGTCGTTGCATCAATTTCCGACTCTGGCTTATCAGTTGTACGACCAAGGGAAGAACCTTTCAAGTCGAATCGCCTGTGAATTGCATGCTCTGAACAAAACAGATTCCCCATGATGACAAACCGCACCTGTAATTGCAGGATAGTCAACTACAAGAAACTTTAGCTTCAAATCGATGTTATAATATTTCCCTCGTTACCTTTTTCTGGGTACTGCCAGTTAATTTCACACAATGAAGCCCATAGAATTTGGTAACCAAAGTGTTTTTGAAGTCTTGAACGTGCTTATAGTAGGCCGGCAGCATCCGTATGAGAACCTGTAATTTACATTGAGTGTTATTGGTATACTATATAAAAGAGAAATTGAGATGGAACAACTTTTGATTCAAGTGGCATGTAACATGCATAACATAACATGTCTTTTCACATTTTGCAAACCTGAGACACAACCATGCTAGTGGAAGCAACAAGTTGCATCAAACAAAATTTGAAAATGAAAACATGAAAAAGGAAAGAAAAAGAATTTAGGGAAACAAGACGAGGAATAGGCAAGAGAAACTATATTGTAGTCTTCTTACAGGATTCGACTTTAAATTTGAGGGGCAGAAGAAACAAGGAATTTTAAGCAACAAGGGCAAACAAAACTTACTTTTACTTCAGCCTTTCTCATGGTTTTTATCATGTAGCGGTCATCGTGGGTTAAGTAAAAGAAGCTTCCACTTTTTCCGGGGGAGGAAAGTTCCCGTAGGGCATCGTTCCCACATATCGATATCATGTAATCCGCTGGATCGACGTTGAACAACTTCCTTAGAGTCCTAAATATGGATATAATGACCCGTGAGGCTCTGCACTATTTCATTCCATTTGTAATAGTGAAGTGGAACATGTATGTATGTTTTCTACAAAGAAAAGTTATTTGATCAATATAGGAGTTTTGAGCATTGTTCTTCAATTATGCTACCAATGATGGCAACCTCATACATCTTAGGTCATCAAAAAATCTTGTTGGCATATACATATAGTTGAATAAGAAGATAATCGTGCTGTGTCTTGATGAATACAGTTATACATGTTACATAAGAACCATTTCCTAGATAACTGACCCACAATAAAATATGATCATTGGAAAGAATTACAACAGTGATATTTAGCAGGAAAATCCAGGTTACTATTTAATGGCTGACCTGAATACTACAGGACAGTAATCCTTCCATTTGAAGTCACAGCATTGATGAGGTGGAGTGTACTTAGATCCTTCTGGTGGAAATTTTGTCCATATCTTTTCCTTTGGATCAAATGCTGAAGCTTTCAAGTCAAATGAAGAAGCAGGAGCAGGCCTTCCAACGGAATGTCTGTCCAGATAAATAAGATAATGTAGGACTGGGACACAGAGAAAATCTCATAAACTTGTAAACTGTACTGATTTGATACTTCTCACCAAATTTTATCAACTGTTTCATTACTTGACTTAGGAGGAAAACGAAGAGTTCCAAAGTTGTCAGTTTGGTAGTTGAAATGTTTCATCAATAGAACTTAGAAGCTTGGTAAGAGTAGAAGATTTATAATTTTCTCTTCAATTCTCAAATTCTTACAAACTTCAGAACTAGGAAACCACTTCGAGTGAAACTACTTTTCCTGACAAACCATGTTTCAGACTGGTTGCAGTTTAAAAGGAAACCAGTTCCAAATTTAAGCTCCGAGATGCATACGATATATGGCAATAATACATGAAATGAGAGATGATCTTTCTCAAGGTTACAAAAGCTACTTCTTACAAGCGTTGTCAAAAAACAACACTTGGGGATCATTGTTGCAATCCAAAACAAGGATCAAAATGGGAGTGAAAACTGGAAACCAAATGGGGGAAAAAAAAAAGAAATAAATTATAGAACCAAAATGAAGTTGATCTCATTTGGTACCTGATCCCCAACTGCAGATTTAGCATAAGCTCATAGTTCTTATGGCCTTTAGATATTGTCACACCCTGTCCCTTCAATTGTACTCTCAACTGCTGTTGTCCATTTCCTTTGGCATCTGACTCTTGAACATGAGCATGAGCATGAGCATCCATGGATCCTAGTCCATTTCTTACACTCCCATCCTTAGCTCCATCAACATTAGATTCTAAACTATGGTTGTCCACAGAATCTCTCTGCAAGAACTCCCCTTCAGATCCAGCCTGGTTTACCACCTTCTCAGAAGGAAATATTGAAACCTTTTCACATGGATATATCTTGCAATCATTCAAGTCTACATCAAACACCTCCTGAGGATCCCAATCCAAATTGTTATCTGTAGAACCAGATGGATAATAAGTTCCAGAGTGTTCTTTAGGATTCTTACTCCAAATCCCAACATAAAAGCTCCCATCAGACCATCTGAATGTCCCATTTCCTTTTGGAAACCCATCTTCCCAATACCCATCATAACGCTTCCCATTGCTCCAAATCATCGTCCCATTGCCATTGATCTTCCCATTCCTCCATTTCCCAATGTAATGATTCCCATTCCGCCATTGGTACCGGCCGTGCCCGTTCTGCGAACCGCGACGCCATTCGCCGTCATAGTAATCACCATTGGCAAAGCTCTTAATCCCTTGGCCATGCTTCAAATTCATAACCCAACTACCTCTATACGTATCCCCTGAACAACCCGTGTAGGTGCCTTTGCCGTCCATAAAACCGCTCTTGAAATCCCCTTCATAGGTGGCGCCGGACGGCCAGCTGAACTTCCCATTGCCCATCGGCTTCCCTTTACTCCATTCCCCGACGTACATACACCCATCTGTCCACAAGTACTTTCCATGGCCATCGGGAAGGTCCTTGACCCACCCGCCGGCGTAGAAGTCGCCGTTGGCGAGGATCTTCTCTGCGTGGTACATTTGAGGAGGGCCAGGTTCATCGTCCGTTGGCGCTACAGACATTGTTGCGAAAATGCTTTTCGTCTTCTTCTTTACAAGGGTTTGTGATTTTCGAAAGGTAAATTCCCAGGCCCTCACAATACAACCCAGTTCTTTGCTCATTCTTCTCTCTCTTCCTCTACTTCATTCCCTCCCCCACATTCTTCCTGCATATTCATTCACAGATTTGATGTTAACAACAAAAAAACCCAAAAATCAAATTCAATCTCAGAGGCCTCCCCTGTTTCTTTCTCTGTTTCTATCTCTCTCTGTTTCTTCTTCAATGGGGAAATTACTTCTTCTGTAACCGACCCAGAAAGTGAAGCAACAAAACAAAACAAAACGAAAAACACTCAGACAAAAAGATTGATTTCTTCGTTATAGATATTTCAGATTTTCGAAAATGGGAGGGCGTTGGATTGGCATGGAAATGCAAAGTTGCAGTCGCTACCAATTTTCCCTGACTTTTTTTTTTCTCTCTCTGTGTATTCTCTTTCTTCTCTCAGTGTGTTGGTTGGGTTTGAACGTAGAGGTTCCACACTTTTTACTCTGATTCCGTACTTTGCTCCTAAAACTGCTAACAGACCAGACGATTAGGGGGAGAAAGAAGAATGTTGATGATGCCATTGTTTGCCATTTTTAGTCTCTTTTTCTTTTTCCTTTCCCTTTCTTTTTTGGGTTTCTCTTTCGAAATGCTATTAAATTAGTGTTGCTTTCTTTGTTACTAAAAATTTCATCCCCAACTTTGAAAAGTTCGAATTTTTATCCTAAAAAAACTGCATCTTAAGGTTCCCACTTCTTTGCTGCAAAAAAATCTTGATTTGGTATAATTATACCAAAGTTTAAGATGCAAATTTTGCAAGAAACCATTGCAAAAAGAGTTTCAACATACTCTCACTTTAAGTTTGGGTTAAATTTACCAAACCGAATATAACTCAATGGATTAAAATATAATTTTTCCGAACGAAAATGTAGTGGGTTCGAATCTCCACTCTCACATGTTGTTGAACTAAAAAAAAAGTTTGTGTTAAATTACAAATTTAGTTTTTAAACTTTCAAGTTTGTATTAAATAGGTTATCGAACTTCAAATAGGTCTGAAAACTTTCAACTTTGCGTTTAATAAGTCATTGAATTTTAAAAGCTTTTAATAAATCCACTAGGTCATACGTATTCATAAAATTAATGAATCCATTAGATATAAAATTAAATTTTATTTCTAATAGAATCTTAAACTTTCAATTTTGTGTTAATAACTTCATGAATTTTTAAACATGTTGATTAGGTCAAAGATTTAGTGGATGCAAATTTAAAAGTTCAATGACCTATTAAATACAAAATTGAAAGTTTATGAGAGACATTTTGAAAGTGTATGAATTTATTAGATACAAAATTGAAAGTTCAATTACCTATTCAACATTTTCTAAAGTTCACGACTTATTTGACACAAACATAAAAATTTAGAGACTAAAGTTG
>JAOANK020000092.1:2857021-2867961 GCA_026257165.2 Telfairia occidentalis | reverse complement strand
TCAGTTTTTTTCCAAAATTAAATTACAAATTTAATTCTTGTACTTTGTGCATCACATCTATTTAATCTTTTTTTTTTTTTTTTAAAGATTAACGATTGTGGAATTAGGAGATCCAACTATTACTTTTGTAAGGGTAATTGGTGTCTTATCCACTACCATATGCTCGAATTGGCCATATTTAATTTAATCTTTTTTTAGTACAATACAGAAAAACAACAAGAAAAATAAAATAAACTCGGGTTGGGTGTAGCAAAACACTAGGTGCAGTCTTTCCAATAAGATTCTCGAAAATTAGTGTCTTTTTGTGTGAATTGCTAACCGTTTGGCAACTTCATTTCGATGTCGTCCTATAAAGGTGATTCTATCAATCACCATGTCTCTAAATTGTTGTCTAATCTCAATTATAATTAACTGAATTTCATTATCAAATATGTCCTTGGCATGAATAACGTTCCATATATACCACTTTCAAATCAATTTTTGCCCATAGGGGTCGAATACTTTCTTCGTTTGCTCGAGTAATCCCCTCATTCAACGCTAGTGCTTCTGCAAGTTACATAGAACCTCTTATTGCTTCACTTGTTCAGCAGCTAGCAAGACCTCACCGTTTGCATTTTGGATGACCATCTCAAGTCCATCTCGACCATCGTGTGACGCAGCATCGATATTGAACTTGTAGTTTTACTAATGGTCTTTTTTTGGTCCAAAGCTCTTAGATTTCTCAAGGTCCACATGGCCTATAGAACTCAATGGTGAAAAACATTAGCTCTTCCTAGTGGAGCCGTTCAATTGCCCTATAAAAAGTTCAACTTTAATCTTTAAACGTTAAAAAGTTGAACTTTAAATTATGCTTTATTAAAGGAATACTCAGGTGAGATGTTCATTCGATAACTTTTATTTGAATTGACAAGATGTGTGACGCTAAAATAGATTTGGCTAACAATAAGACGGATCAAGTCGTAGACAAGTTAATTTATATTTTAAGAATATATCATTAATTACAATTTTAAAATGAGGATTCTGAACCTTTGACCGTAATGAAAGTTACTCAGACTTTAGTTGCGAGGCTATATTTTAATTTTCGTAAAAAAGTTGGAATAGGATTAAAAGATCAATCGTGTCGGATAGTTTGCCACATTATTCTAACTCGACCAAACTTTTTGTTTTTTTTTTTAATTAAGGAGCTCTAACCTTAATTAAAAAAAAAAAAAAAGAACATAATAATCAAAATATACATACTAAATTTATAATTTAATCTTTTTTGTGAGTGGATTAAAAAAATTTTAAATGAGAGAGAAAATATATATATGTAGGAATTTATGTGGGAAAGATGATCCTAAATTATATTCCCCAGCCAGAAAGAGGAGAATATATATGATGACAATGCCTCCTTGTGGGTCCCATTACCAGCTGGCTTCCCTGCTCCCTTCAAGAAGGATGCTTTGTTTTCTTTCTTACATTCCCACATTCTCTCATCTCTTTCACTTCCTCAATTCCCCATTTTACCCTTCATTCCTCTATCTCTCTCTCTTCCCCTCTCATTATATTTGTTGAATTTGTTAAACATTCTTCAACATTAAGTTACTAAGAACAAAAAAAAAAAAAAAAAAAAAAAAGCTTAAACTTAGGTCATAATTACCAAAACTTCAAAGTTGTTTGAAATTTGCCAAAAAAGATAATCATACTTTTTTTTTTTTTAAGTTTTGGATATTATTTTCAAAGAAATTTTTAATTTTTCTTAAACATTAATTTAGCCGACATTCAAGTACCAAATATTTAGTGTCTCTCCTTATGAGTTATATGCTACATTTGTAACATAATATTGTGTAGAAAAATGAGTATTAATTTAGGTTAGAGGTATTTTATTTCTAAGTATTATAATTATAAAATGTTACACTATTTTTTTTTTTTTTAATTTTCAGATGAAAAAGTAGAATATATAATACATTCTTTTAAAAACTTTATTTTAAAGAATATTATTGTTGGAAATGTTTTTCCAAGAAACATATTCAAATAAACCTATTGTTTTTAAAAACCATTTTCCATTCTTTTTAACTAAAAAGTAAAGGAAATTTTGTTTGATCAATTAAATATATTAGGGTTCAACAATATTTTTGGTCTTTCTACGTCTACTGAATTAACAATTTAGTTTCTAAACTTCAGTATGCAACAATTTAATTCATATACTTTTGAATTTATAACAATTTTAGCCATTGTTTTTTAAATTTTGCAACGATTTAGTCTCTACCATATAATGTCTTGATATGATTTAATGAGATTTCTTGCCTATGTAGATCGACAAATTGATTAGAGTCCAAATGTATTTCTAAATTACAAAAATTAAATCGTTACATGATAAAAATTTGACATTTCATCTTGATGAGATTTTTCACGTATGGTAGGGAATAAATTGCTATAAAATTTAAACTTCAATGACTAAATTATTACATACTAAAGTTCGAGGATTAAATTGTCGTAAATTTGATAGTACGACTGAATGTTACATTCTAAAGTTTAGGGATTAAATCATTACTTCAACACACGAACCAAAAGTAAGTTTTAACCTATTTTAAACCTAGTTTGGTTTTCCAAGGTTGTTTTTCAATTAAATTTATGAATCTCTCTAACTAATTGTGCAACCATCTTAATATTTTTCTACCAACTTAAACTGTCAAACAAACCTAAGACTTTATTTACCAAATCGAATATAACTTGGTTAAGACATATTTCTCCGACCAAAACCAAAAGTTCGTGGGTTCAAATACCTACTCTCACATTTTGAATTTAAAAAAAAAAGCTAAACTAAACTTTATTTCAACAAATTGAAAAATATATACATACATTTTTATTTAGGTATAGACTCACCTCTACAAAAGTCTCCAACCAAGCCCAATGAAATAGTTATTATTGTTCTTTCTTAACCATTTAGCCCACAAACATTAATTAATTAATACCCAAAGATACACAAAAATAATCTTCTTTTGTTTTTCAACTAAAGATGTTGGGAAGTTGGGATTAAGAAGCTTTTTTGTATCATGATTTGGCCCTAAATGGCTTTTTGATTGCCAAACTTTTAAGGTTCTTGAATATGATGTGGGTTAGATTCACTTTGTTATTATATATATATATATATAAATTAGACATGAGAAAGTTTTCAAAACCCCTTTATTACTTGACTTCTTAAAATACTAATTAACACATAATTTATTAAAATATATTTTACCAATTTTAAAATGCTGTTGAATTAAATACATATGTTGTTTTTTTTTAGTTTTGTTTTTATCTTTATGAAAAAAATGGTTGCATTGGTACATTAATGTATGAACATGCATGTGTTTGTTTTTACTATGACATTGTTTTAAATAAATTTTATTGTAGTCTCTGAATTTTTAAATTTAATTCATTTTTGTTTTTAAACTTAAAAAAAAAAAAAACTTATTTTGGTCTCTCTCTATATATTTTTATCAAATTAATGACATAACTTTGGATATATGTAATAACATGTTCATTTGAGCATATATTTAAGTCATATAAATTAAAGACAAGCGTTGGACGAGTAAATATTAGATGATAAAATTATATAGCAAATACTAAAATAATCATTTTTACGACTACAGAAACTAAAATAATTATTTTAAAAGTTCAAAAACCAAAATGAAACAAAATTTGAAAGTTCAAAAACTAAAGTAGAGAGACCAATATGAGATTTCAACCTAGTTCACGAATTAAAAATTGAAGCATGCTATTTTATTTTGACGATGTGTGAATATTAAATGTATTTTAGAAAAAGGTTAACGATGAAATTCCAAAATGAATAATAGTTTAGATAACAGTTTTGTTCTTAGATTTTTACCTTTAAAATTTGAATTTTTAATAATACTTTTTATAGTTTTTTTTTTTCACATAAAAACCAAAAGTTAAAATCTGGGTAAATTTTGAAAATAAAAAATAGATGTTTCTTAAAAATTGGCTAAATAATAATATATATATAAAGTAAATTACAAAAATGTATAAAGGACTGTTTGGGTATATTTTTAAAAAAATCTATGTTGTAATAGAGCATATAACTTAGAAAACACTAAAATAACACATAAAAACAATAAAATACTGTTTCCACTTTGTACTATTTGTTTGTTTTCCCAACCACTTTTAAAAATACCAAAAAATTTTCCTCCATCAATTTCTTTATTTTTTAAATTCTAAACAACACCATAATTTTTTTTTAAAAAAAAACCTTCAACAGTCTTAATTTTTTTTTTCTTTTTTTAAAGAAAAGGAACATGTCTTAAATACTTACACATGGTTTGGTGTGTGAGTTAGTACTTTGATTAATAATGAATGGTACATTATTAATGATGATGAAAGCAAAACTAAAACTAGAACTAAAAGAAAGCTAAAATTTTTAGGCTAAATTATATAAAATATTTATACACTTTGTACTTCATTTAAAAAATACGTTTATATTTTCAAAAATTTTAATACTACCTTCAATTTTGCTAAATGCTTCAAAACTATTTTTGAATCAAATTGTAATTAAAAACTTCATTGAAAAATGATGTAGCTGCCAATGTCAACTTCAACTTTTGTCGATTGAGATCAACCAAAATTTCAGATCAGGTACTATGTAGAACACTCATTGACAACGTCCTTTTTTTTTTTTTTTCTTTTGTGAAGTTTTTAACATAATTTTGATTCAAGGAATATTTTGAAGTTTTAAGCAAAGTTGGAGGGTAGTATTGAAACTTTTGAAAGTATAAGAGCATTTTATATAATTTGTCGAAATTTTTACTCTCTCTCATCTGTTAGGTAATGGAGTGGCAATTCAGTAATTTGGTACCCAACAGGCATTTGAATATGTTTTGATGCATTTGAGAGATAAAGTGAAGGCTGTGACAATAGATTATTAGAGGACCCATTTGAAGTCAAAAGGATTTTTTTTTTCCTCTCTCTCACAAACCCACTGAAGGAGGTTCCCACAAAAGTAGACCTCTGAGCCCTCTGCCATTCTTTTTCTTTCTTTTTCTCACTTACAATATGTTGATTGAAAGGCCCACAAAACTGGAAGCAAGCAACAGAAACTCATCCTCTAAGCGCAAAGAAACACATGAATTCAGAGAAACATGAAATTATTAAGTTGACATCTTTTCACATTTTGCTCATTTGGGTTCTTCTTTCAGTTTTTTCTCTCTACTGATTCTTACCTTACTATGTTTCTGATGATTTGGGGAAGATCTGGCTCTGGTTCTGTTTCTGGGTTCCTTTGCCCGCTTCTTGTTCGATGAAATGCCTCCTCCATTGTCTTCTCCTGTGGATGGCTCCAAGATTTCTCGGGAGGAAAGCCCTTTGAAGGTTGAATTTTGAAGGACCCTTGATTCATTTTTGTGTAACTTTCTCGGAGAACTTTTTGAGTTTCCTTGAAAATCGTTTCTGCAAATGGGTTTCTGGTTTCATTTTCATCTCTTGTAGACCGATTACTTTCTCAACTTTGGGATTGAAATTAGTTGAGATACTATTCTATTCCATTGCTCATTGATCTCATTGGATTAGCTGATTGATTGTCTTCTCGTTCTCAAATGGGCAAGAAGAAGGGCTGGTTTTATTTAGTCAAGAAGCTCTTTGTTTCAGAGACACAGCCAAAGCCTGAGAAGGTAAAGATAGACATATTGCTTGATTTTGAACGTGTCTTTAACTAAATATTAATGCTAATCAATGTTGTTTTCCAGAAGCAAAAGAGATGGAAATGGGTGTTTGGAAGGCTAAGGAACAAGAGATTAGCCACACTGACAGCTCCATCGCCACCGAATGCGATGATGAGACAGGAGGAAGCGGCGGAGGAAGAGGAGAGGAAGCAGGCTCTTTCTGTGGCCATTGCGAGCACTGCGGCAGCTGAGGCGGCGGTTGCAGCCGCTAAGGCTGCTGTTGAGGTTGTTTGGCTCACAGGGACCCCTCAATCTCATCATCAAGAGGCAGAAGAAACCTTTAAACCTCTCAAGAAGGCCCCTCCATCTGATCTCCATAAACGTGAAAGGGAAATCCTTGAGTTTGCTGCCATAACCATTCAAACTGCTTTCCGTGGCTTCCTTGTGAGTACTTCATCTGACTGTACTTTCCCACTTACTTCAATGGAATTAGTATGGAAATGTTGAAACAAATTGGTACTGCCTGAGTTAAAAAGGTCCATGGGAGCAAGATTTGAAATCTTGTACTCTGAACGTTCTTTTTAAGGAATAGAAACTTCATTTGAAAAATAAAAATTGTCATCTACTTGTTTATTTTTTGGACGAAGATGAGACTTATGAGCTAAAAGCCTAAAAACAACAAACATGGCAGTTTTATTTACATTTGTGGAAAGTTGGAAACACGAGGAAGAGAATACCATAATTTTTTTTTCCAAACTGGGTTTAAAATTTATAACATTGAATAGTAGAGAATGTTACTAAATGCACTTGTTTTTCAAAAACAAATAGAAATCATAAATAAGAAGTATAAAACGAAATCGTTACCAAATGACCCGTAATCCTAACTTGTGTATTTGCTTACAAAGTCTTGACTCTCCAACCTTGTCTAAGTGGATGATATTTGTATTACTAAGCAAAGATATGCAAATTTGCAGGCGAGGAAAGCATTGCGAGCACTGAAAGGAATAGTGAGGCTACAGGCAATTATCAGGGGGAGAGCTGTTAGGCGCCAAGCCATTGCCACTTTGAAATGCTTGCAGTCCATTGTTAGCATCCAATCACAAGTCTGTTCAAATCGACTTCATCCTCCTCAGAACACTTTCAATTCTCCTGAAACCAAGCAGTTGCAGAGCTTGAAAGATAAGATTCTAAAGGTAACCAGAGTCAAAGTATAGCAGTATTGATTTACTCTATTCAAATGCTGGTTTGTTTGATGATATTATATTATTGATACTGAATATAGCTATTTACTTTTATGATTTATTTGTTAAATATATTACAATCTTGTTTCGACAACAAGTCTCTTCGTGTTCTTATAATTATATGATGATATTACTTTGAACTTTACTTTTGAACTCTTCCCTAAAGGCCTATTTTAATGGAGATCATCCTTATATGTCGCATCCGTACTAATTCTACCATAGAACAGAAAACTACTAAGCTCGCATAACTTTACTTTTGGACTCTATCTAAAAGGGTTATGCCTACCTATAATAAAAAAGGTTGTTTTTACAGATTCACCTAACATCTTGCTCATTTCTAATTGACGTAGGACTATATTCGCATTTCCGACAATTCTCCACTAAAACAAAGAACTATTAAGCCACACCTGAAATAGTTGTTTAAAACTCAACATGGAGCACATTGTGGTATTAACTTGAGCAGACCACATTTTGTTGGTTAACAACTCTCTTCACTGTCTTCCTCTAAGTTTCTTTTTACATTCTTTTGCATCAATATTCAATAGTAATTTCATTCATTTGATTTGTTTTCTAATTCACTCTTTCCATTTCCCATGGATTTTGAAGTTGGATTCGAACTGTCAAAGGTGGGATGATAGCTTGTTATCAAAAGAAGAGGCGGATGCAGTGTTTTTGAGCAGGAAAGAGGCAGTGATCAGGAGAGAGCGAGTCAAGGAATACTTATTCGCCCACAGGGTAAAATAATAAACTTTGTTAAAGAAACACTCTGATTCTTTACATCCTGAGTCAAATTTCTAATTTCTCCGCCATGGAAAACCCACTTGCAGAGATCAGCAGAATCAGAACGAAAGAAGGTAAGAGGAAGATGGAGATACTGGCTAGACCAATGGGTGGACACCCAGCTCTCCAAAAGCAAAGAACTTGAGGATTTGGACTCCATTTTCACCTCAAATCCAAAACAAAAGGAGACAGATGGATTCAGATCAAATCCAAACCCAACAACAACAAAACACATGAATCAGGCCATGGAGCAACCCAACCAATCCCCATCTCCAAAACCAGTTCTGAAAAAACCCTCCCACCACAAGAAGCAGCTTTCATTGGGGGGCGGCATGGAGTTAAGCAACTCGTTTACGAGCTCCCCACTAGTGCCCACATACATGGCGGCCACAGAATCAGCAAAGGCAAAAGCAAGGTCCCTGAGCTCGCCGAAGCTGAGACCGGCGGGGGGATTGGACACATGCTCCGATGGGAACTCGCCGTGCAAAATAAAGCAGCTCTGTTTGGTGCCATCAATGGCGAGTGAAGTGGCAATCAGCAGCGGCAGAAGGGGGTTTCAGCAGCAACGCTCGCCGGGGCTGAAGGGGCTGCCGGGGCCTACCAGATCCAGCAGAACTCTCAAGGATTTGAGCATTGATTCTGAGCATTCCTTGCCAAACTGGTGGGATAGACAAACTGCCTTCCACTTCCAATGATGATTGGTTCCTTTTTTTTTTTTTGTTAGCCATTTTGATTTCAAATGAATACAGTAGCAGTTTCTGGTCTTGTGCTCATATATATCTAATAAAAATGTGTTTGCTGTTTGTAGATACTAAATAGGTGTGCCTATATTCACCCTTCATCATTTGTTTTGTTGTTTTCTTTCTTATTAATCCACTAAATCATAGCCAACTTATGCCTAACTCGTTTCGTTAAGGTATAACTCCCAAATTAGAAAGTCGTGGGTTTGAATCTCCACTCCCAGATGTTATTGAAATAAAAAAAAAAAAATTGAAATATTTTTAAATTCTTGTTAAAGGATAAATCAGAAATTAACAGTAACAACTAAAATAATTTTTAATACAAATTATAAGTGCTAAAATACAATATTTGAAAATCGAGACGGCTAACAAACTATTTGAGAGTTTAACCAATACATAATAATTATGCACAAGAATTAAAAACAAAATTCAATTTTTTTTTTTAATTTAAGTATTTAATCAAACAAAAATTAAAAGAATTAGGGTGGTATGTAGTTGGAGTTATTTTAAAAATTGTCAAATCGAGTATAGTTTAATTAGTTAAAAACATATTTTTCTGATTAAGAGGTCATGAGTTCGAATCTCTACACCCTCACATATTGTTGAACTAAAAAAATATATATATATTTTAAAAGTTAAAAGAATGTTCCCTATATTTTTGTTGGAGTAACGACTTAGTTCATAAATTTTAGTATGTGATGATGAGAGTTCGAATCATAAACAGTAAAATATATATGTATATATATATATATACCCTTTTAGTCTCTTAGTTGTGAATTTAGTTTTCCTTTGGTTTCAAAATTTTAAAATAGGCTAAATTATACAAAATACCGCTTGAACTTTAAGATAAGTTTCAATTATGCTCTTATATTTTCAAAAGTTTCAATTGTACCCTTAACATTTCAAAATTGTTTCAAAAATACCCTTCCATCAAATTTTCTATTAAAAAGAAAACGAAAATATAACGTGACGATGAGTTGGACGATGACTAAATAGAAGTACACGTGAGAATTGATAATGTTTCAATTATGCCATTGAACTTTGAGGTGAGTTTCTATTATACTCTTATTGCTTAAAAATCTCATTTTAACCCTTAAATTTTAAAATGGTTCAAAACAACACTTTCATTAGCTTTTCTATTAAAATAAAAATGAAAATGGGTGGTGAGCTATACAAGGAAGGTGAAAGATCCTAGTCATGTTAAAAATTAATGTCATTGGGGAAAATGATTGTACAAATTATGAGAATATATTATTATTCATTTCATGGTTAAAAGTTATATAATACAAAATGCCCTTGAAAAGCTACACGTGGGCATAAATGACAGTCAAAGGGTTTTAGTAACATTTGAAAGGGTGCCGATTAAGAAGGGAAGTAGAGTTTGGGTTAGCATTTTAATTAAAATTTCCTCGTTTAGAGAGGGAAGTCAGGCACTGTAAAATCATGGACCTGTAAAAATAAAAACTATATATTGTTAAAATCGAAATAGTGTGGGGGGGTGCTTGAGAAAATGCTTTGCGAAAAATAATATGTTTATAATAGAAATTTTTTGGAAGAGTGGTATTCTTAGAAAGCTAGGAGAATTAAAAAAAAATCAATTGACTCGCTGAAGAGGACAATTTTTATCCTAAAAATGGTAAGATATTTAATTTATAGAGAAATCTATCAAAAAAAATTGCAGTATTGGAGGTTTGGTTGACTTGAAAATTATTTGTTAGTTTTAATTTTTATCAATTGATCATTAAAGGAGGTCCTAGATTCTGATCTGTTTACCATTTCGAAAATTATATTTTCTCACAAAGATTTAATTATGAAAAGTGAAACAATATACTGCCATAACTTGTACAATTATTTTCTCCAAATGACATCATTTTTAGATGTAACTAGGATTCTTCATTTTTTTAGAGCTCACTTTCACTCAATATTTTCATTTTTATTTTAACAAAAAAATATTAATGGAATAGTTGTTTTGAACATTTTTAAAATTTAATGGTTAAATATGAGATTTTTAAGCAATAAGATTATAATTGAAACTTATCCTAAAGTTCAAGGCATAATTGAAATATTATAAATGTCCACATGTATCTCAATTTTTATAAGTCGTCGTCTAGCTCATCGTCATGTCACATTATCGTTTTTTTTTTAACAGTTATTTTGACGGGAGGGTAGTTTTGAAACAATTTTAAAAAGGTTAATGGTAGAGTTGAAACTTTTGAAATTATAAAAGCATAATTGAAATTTACCCTAAAATTTAAGAGTGTTTTGTATAGTTTAGTCGTTTAAAATCTTACACCTTTATTCTTGAATTTGAGTTTAGTTTTCCATTTGGAAGTTTCAAAATGTTTACACTTTTACCTCTAAATTTTGAATTTAGTTTTCATTTAGTCATCAAGTTTCAAAATGTTACACTTTTACTTGGGAGTTCTCACTATTGCTCATTTTTGTCTCTACAAGAACAAATCCGTCAATACGAGTCTATTTATTATTATTATTTTTGTCACATTAGCTATTGAAATATTATAAAAATAAATATATTTACT
>JAOANK020000092.1:2816510-2829511 GCA_026257165.2 Telfairia occidentalis | reverse complement strand
AGTTTAATGCAATGAAATTAGTTAAGATTAAAATTGACTAAATTAGTTAAGAACACCCGATTATAAAATGAATTTTTTCTCGTATTCTTATCAACTTCACTAAAGTAATTAGATTTAGGTTTAAATTGTGTTTTGGTACATGAACTTTCATCCTTATTTCGTTGTGGCCTGTAACCTTTCAAATACTCTATTTTAGTTTCTCAACATTCAAATACCTAAACATTGTATAAAAAAAAAAAAAACTATTTCAGTCCTTATCGTTAACTTTTTTAAATGCTCTATTTTAGTTCTCCATAATAATTTTTTGAGATAAATCGATGTGTTGTATTTTTTTATTTATTATTATTTTTTTTATCTTCATCTCACCTTTTATTTTCTTAATATTTGATAATTAAGACAGTTCAACCTAATCATTGACAAATGAAGCAATTATATCAACTAATTGATGAAACACATCTGATTGTTGCTTATTATTGAATGGGCAATTTGATTGATATTCTTTGTCCAAATATATATATATTAATAATAAATGTCATTTCTTTTCTTTTTCTTTTTAAATAAGTTCCACTTGAGTCTTTTAAGAAAGTTATATTAATGGAACCCTATTGCCACTAAAGTACACAATCATTAATAAGCATTTATCTTTCTTTCTTTTATAAAAAGCAAATGATTTCCTTTTGGTTCATCAGAAAGTACAAAGAAATCAAGGATTTAATAAATAGATTTAAATTCAAAATATTGTCTTTTTCTTCTATATATGTAGAATTTGGAGTTTAGAAAATATCATTAGATTACATATCAATGATGTTTTATAACATTTCTTTGGTAGTATTTTTATTTTTAATACTTGTTATATCCATACTATTAATAAAATTATTTTCTTTCATAACTGTTAAAACTTTAAATTTGAACTTGATTTCAATTTGTTTCTTACGTGATTCGACTAAATATTTAAAAATACATATATCTCAATATTAACAAATATCGATTAATAATTTTTTAAGATGAATTTTTTCATTAAATTCTATTGAATAGTTTTCTTTTTAATTCTTTTCCATCACACATTAGAGAAAACATGAGACAAAAAAATAATAATTTTCAAAAATAAAGTCAATCTGAAGTTAGCTCAACCAGCTAAAACATTATATATTTAGCCTAAAAGTCAAATGATCAAATCTTCACCTCCACATTGTTGAACTTAAAAAAAGATTTTAAAAAAATCGAATTATGATATTCTTGTGACTTATTTTGTTGATTGTATAGACATCAATAAAAAAAAAGTGTTACATTCAAAAAAGACTACTCCAATCACACTCTAAATTCAAAACTTTGCTTGATTGTCATAGATCTTTGAGTCTTACCATGGTACAAAAATTGATTCAAACTTTCATATCATGGTAGGAACTGCCATGTCCCTACTTTATTTAAAGAGGAAAATTTTTAAAGCAAACAAAGACAACCAAGAACATGAAAGTCTACCAACTCCTCCATGTGCTTAATGAAATATATAAAATAAAAAAGAACCAAAAAGGGGCAGTTTTGGGGCTCTTCACCATCATGCAGATGCAGCATCCTAATTTGCAGTGGTAATGAAATTTTTGTTTCTAGCATCCCAAATCCACAGTGCCAACAATACTTTATACATACATTAAAGAGAATTCATGATTCACAAAAAGGGATATCCTTAGAAATCTAAAAAGTAATGTCAAGATCAAGATATAAGATTAATTCTCCATCCATATGATACAACAAAACTGGATATGAATATGAAATGAAGATGGGAAGTCTAAAGAAAAAAAAAGTTGAAGCTGACTCTTAACAGTTTTAATGTGGACCTAATACAGCTGAAAAGTGTAGGACTGGTCGCTGCCATCTATCATTGAAACCTCAATGAACCTCCATTGTACCAAATCTTGGATTCAACTGATCATTTTTATATCAGTAGATGATATTCTCTCTCTCTTTAATTCTAATACTTTCTCTCTCTCTATGAGGTACTTTTACCAGATTCTGGAAAAATCCTGAGATATTGAACCAATACTACATGGAGAGCATAAACTTTCTATCAAAGTAGCACAAGAATTAATGAAAAGTGGGTATTTCAGTCTTGCTAATTTTGTACACTTTATGTCATCATATAAATGCACCCTCAAAATAATCTTGATGACAGTGTCATATCCAGAGCACATGATCTTTATTATGATGACAGTGTCTATCCACTCAGACTCCAAAACAGGTCACCTACTTGGTGGTTCTGAATGTGAGATGTTGAACTGATAGTAAGCAAAATCGGGGGAAGATACATGTTATAAGACTATTCGAGAGGTTCAAGTCTCTTCCCTGACTAAATCAGTACTCTTCTGACTACTTTTTCTAGCTTACATTATCTATTTCATACTTATTCTAACTACCTCAGCTGAAGAGCCCCACTTATCCTTTTGTACAAAAAGATACCCCACTGACTTGTTAACTAACTATTATGGATAATGAAATTAATGTACTGACCCAATAGAGAGAGATGGGATGGCATTGATTAAGAGGATGAAACCATTAGTCTACTAGATACACTTACTATAGCCAGGATGAATTTCAGAAGTAGGACTTACAATGGAACTGTAGATGTAACCGAACCATGTCTTCCTTCAAGATCAATTCAACTTGAAATTGGTTGATAGAAGTTGGACGAGTCCAATCCGACTGGAACAAGGCTGCAAATATTGGACAGAAGGAAGATCGGAGAGGAAATTTGAGAACCATTAGTAGCAGATGTGCTTGGGGCAGTGTGTGCAGATTGTTAAAAGAAGAAGCCATTGACGTCTGTCGAGAAGGCTCAGATACATCATAATGAAGTTTTATATGCAGATTGTTAAAAGAAGAAGCCATTGACGTCTGTCGAGAAGGCTCAGATACATCATAATGAAGTTTTAGCATAGGGTAGAGAGACACAGAGAGAGAGAGAGATAATACTTCTGATCTTCATTAATCACTCTCATTGAAATATATTACATCAGCATTTTGTAAGAAAATGTTTGTTTAATTAGTTACTACAACACTACAACAGATATACACATAACCAGCACCGACAGTATGACAGATATATACAAAGTCTTCTATTTGAAAAAAAATAGCCAAGTTGATTAGCAGCTAATTACCCAGTTGCAACTGACACCTTCTGTGATGTTCGCATTTTTATAGACTTCTACATCAATTCTACATGAATCTTGGAACTCCAATAATAACAAAAATATAATTGAATTTATCTTCTCCAATGTGAAAGGAGAGGGCAGAACATCTTGTGACTGATTTGATCGGGCTCATACTCCTATTCTCATGACAATTTCAGTTCCGTATACAAGGAAAACATTACACGGACAATCATCATATACATTTGCAAATGAAACTCATGTTCTCATAGCTATGAACTCAGATACTAAACGACAGATCACTTCTAATTTCAAGTGTTCAAAGGAAAAAACGTCGAATTTGTTAAGTTTCCAGCATTATCGTTTGTCAGAGCAGAATACTTTGATATATACAATTTAAGGATATTAATCCTATTATATTATGTTTTGAGCTCGATTACTACATGACGATTATATATTCTCTTCTGTACAGTATAAACGAATGCCTAAATATATAAAAGGGAATTAATCCCATTATATTTTGTTATGACCTCTATCATACAGGATGATTTTATATTCTCTTTTGTACAGCAGCAAGTAGCACGAGAAGAATAGGAGAAAGAAGAAAAATGACATAGGGAAGAGATTGATTAAGTACATCTTCGCTGATCCCGGTCTCCTCAACAGTGTAGTTAAGTTTGTTTTCAATAAAAGCTTCAAAATAGTTCTGATAGCCACGGTTATTTGAAAGAAAAGATGAGCTTGTCGTTACCTTCATCATTTCCATTGCCTGTGCATTGGAAACGGTCAAAAATCCATACAACCATCAGAAAGTAACCCTTTGAAATAATAATGTAGTTACAAGATGAACTTCAAACTTTGAACCAAAGTTATCACTTATCAGAATAAATAAACTGCATAAAGTACACATGTTAAGAATAGGCATTAGCATCCATGTCCTTGCAGCTTGAAGTTTCCTTTGAAGAACTAATGATTTTATTTTTCACGTCATACTAAACAATTTTATCTAGAAAAAGCTATCAATAGTTACCTGGAAACTTGTACTCAGAAAAAAAATGGTTACCTGGAAACTGAACATGAACTGCCTTGCTTTCTTGCTCACTCGAGGATTTGGATGAGACTGAAGCTTCTCGTACATTTCTCGAGCCTTATCTGACCTGTTAAGCATTGTAACTGTCATATCATAGACCAAAAAATAGCCAAGGGTTCTTTCAGTTTTCAGTTTTTGACACTAATGTTCCCCTCCTTTCTTTGGTATACCCACATATATCTAACTCCCCTTTTAGATATATATTTATAGTTCAACTGCATAATCTCAATTGTATTTTGTGTCACTTCTTATTCATGCCTGCATTTAGTTTATTTTGTCAATTTACATATTTTAGCACGCAATATAACAAGCAAATGAAAACTAATACAATAACAAAAATCAAGATTCAATTAATGAGTTATTAGATTTTCAGTTTCATTGATTGCTCTCATACTTTCACTCAATTATTAGAT
This sequence comes from Telfairia occidentalis, assembly GCA_026257165.2. Lineage (NCBI taxonomy): Eukaryota > Viridiplantae > Streptophyta > Magnoliopsida > Cucurbitales > Cucurbitaceae > Telfairia > Telfairia occidentalis. The sequence continues at coordinate 2,824,865 of JAOANK020000092.1, read as the reverse complement.
TCTAAATTTTGAACTTTTTGAAAGGACATATTCTTGATTCATTTGGTGAGTTCAATAACCCAAGAAACATTTAATTGTACACCGAAGCTTTTGCAAAACAATTCCAAATTAAAGAGTTGGTGAACCACAGTACCTAAACAACTATTTATTTCAATGGATGTTTAGATAATCAAAATCAGAGAGAAAGAGAAGACGACATTTATATTTCTTTAGACAGAGAGAAGTGTATGTTTTAAAAACTATTTAGACAGCTTTACCCTTGCTATGTGAATTTACTGATTAAGATGACAAAACCACGTAATAAAGAGTCAACATCATCTGAAAAGAGATGCTTAAAATGATCTGCAGCAGAGCAGATCTTTACTTAAAAGCTTAACCATACATGCAAAAACGTATTATCTTTTCGGGCAGTACAAAGTTTTTAAGCTCGTGTCAAGACTATGTGTTTACCTGCTGAGGGAATCTTGACAAATAGACCACTGCAAAGCAGCAATTCCATGAAGCTCAGTCTGCACAAACATTATTTTCTAGTAAACAAAAAATATTTGGAGAAGAAAGAAACAAAGCATTTGAGCAAGTATGTCTACTTTGTGTGTACATGTATTTTTAACATCAAAGATACCTGATGTGTTCGGGGTTTAGTCTAGAAACCTTAATAATGTGCAATATAGCAATAGCACACCAAATTGAGACTCTGCCATTGAAATTGTTCCTCGTTTAGAAAGGAGAATCTAGACAAACGGCTAGATGGTCAACTGAAAGCAAACCAGGTTTTTATCAGGCATCCTATTGTAAATGTTTGTTCTAGAAAGGATAAAAAGGAGAACTATTCCTCGGTAGTTAGTTAGTTAGCCCAGAGAGAAATATTTTGACGGAGGGACGTGAGGAGAGCTTCTAGAATTTTGGTAGGGATGTGCGTGGGAGAGAACTAGCTCTCTCAAATTCGTTTGATAGCTTATGTATGGTGCTTAGGCACTCTTTGCTCTCTGTTTTACATAAATAAATGAGCCCGATACCTATTGCAATTTAAGGAAAGGAAAGAGGAGACACTCTTTGCAGTTTAAGGAAACGAAGAAAAATCAAATTGTGCTTCATGCAAGTTGGGTAAAGATATTTGAGTGAGTTCCATACTGCACGCTAAATATATTCTTCTAAGCTGATCAAAAACTCTACCTGGAAATTTAGTTTATCCATAGTCGTTTCATAATATGGTAAGGCTTCCCTGAGTTTTCCAACACTCATCAACGAATTGCCTTCCTTTAGCGCCTGTAATTATGAAATGCTAATAAGGATATGTTTAACAATGGAAGTAGTGAAAGAAAACTTTTTTTATCAGAATGAAAGGAAACTTCAATATGTAAGCAACAAAACAAATTAATTTGTAATAACATTTTGCAATATTTAAGCTTAGAGAGTAGTCTCTGAAAAATCAAATCGCAAATGGGACAAATGAAGACCACAAAATTGAACTAAAGGATATAAGCTCTTGTCATGGAAGAAAGATATAACGAACAAAAGTTAATGATGCTTTTTTCTAATTAAGCTCACCACTTCACATTCAGACTTCAGTTTTGGATCTATGCTCAAGCCAAACTTTTTCTTGTATGCAGCAATTAGTTCTCTTGTGCGAGCTTCCTTAGCAGCTTTTTCTTCATCTGTTTCAAGCACGTCTCCAGGGCGTACAGTTCTTCCACCTCCAAACTGCAAAGGAAATAAAAATGTTCTAAAAATGTGCCTTTGTGAACGAGACCTTATTCACCATATTGATATACCAAATTTCTACGTATCTATATATGAAATCTATCAGAATGACGATTCCATTTGCACCATTAGTGAATAATTTCATTTCAAGTAGCTTACATTTTAATCATCATCAATGAAGTATACATGCTAATGAAAACTTAAGGTCCTCTGGCACTTGTTGCATTTACAGTACTTTCTGCATGGTGTTAGTATGCATATGCTTCATCCACAGTGTTCGCCCATTATTAAGTCCTCTAGCATACATAATACAGTACTTTTTCTGCGTAAATATTTTCTTATCATGAACAATGGTCCTCTTGTTCGTTTGATTAACACCCTTGTTGTTGCACTCCATCTTGAGGTGTAAAACAATTTCACACATAATATTCAGGATGTGAATGGCAATCGTGTTCCAAAAGAATCTACAGAGGGAGAGAGCTCTTTCTCCTCAGATCAGAGAACAAGTGAAGCTAAAATTTCAATTGATACATGAAGCCATCTGATGCAATAGATAATCTCTTTAGGTTTATATAGTTCTCTATCGAAGAAACGGGTTTATACTGTAATTTCCTATACCGAAACTTAAACTAACAGAAACTAATAAATTAGAGCTGAAAACAGAAAGATAAGCAAACCGTCACAAAAGAAACAATAATCTTCCATCCTTTCTTCTCTTATGCTTCAATTCCTTGTATTCAACACTTGACTTACATTTCAGAAACGTGAAAGACGGAAGTTTTGCATGGAAAAAATACTTCATGAACTCTGGGCTAGGCTTCCCTACTTGGATTAACACGTCATTTGTTGAAGTTAACGAGGTAAGCATATAATTATTTTCAAAGAAAAATATTAATGGAAAGGGGGCTAATGGAACCATTCTGGCCAAAAGAACTAAAAAGCAGATCCATTACCGTCTTTGAAATGTTGCCTGGTCTAGGAAAGACCCCCCATGTAGAAACCTTGGGTTTGTACAGATCAGAATCATCTTCCCCAATCGGTATAGTTTCAGATGCGGTTGGCTCATCAAACTTGCTCGTATCACCTACAATTATTTCCACTTCAGGCAAGTCTTCTACTGCAAAGGGATCTGCAACTGGAACCAATCCAGCTGGCAGTCCCCTGGTCTTTTTCTTATCCGCAAAGCCAAGCCCCATAAAATCAATGCTTGAGATAGACAGCTCTCCCTTCTTATCAACCTTTTGTTTGTTTCCCAAAATGTATCCTTCTCTGTCCTTCAATCCTGAAGATCACTTTAACCATTAATAACGACTCAAGTAACTTACAGGTACCTTTCCTTGTAATGGACTGGAAAAATAATAAAAGATCATCATAAGATCATAACGTGAACATAAACCCAACTAAGAAAAAATAAGAAGTGACAACGAAATAGTTCATCTCTTGAATTGCAGAAAAACAAAAACAACAACAAAATCACAACCTATTAATGGGATATTAGGCTCACGAGCTACCCGATGCTAAGAAGCCAAGGCTATGTTTATTACGTGGATTTACTAACCCCTATAAATTTACTAGTCCAATCAGCTATATAACTCCGCTTCTGAACACGGTCTCAAACTATACATCATCAAATACATACAAACAAGATAAAACTAAATACAAACTACACAAATGAGATTCCCCCCCCAACCCAAAAAAAAAAAAAAAAGTCCAGTCCAAGTTCAGAACAACAGTTTGTTTTACGCCGTACATAGGTAGCAACTATTGCGCAAAACGATTTTAACCCAATCAGAGCAATTCAGACACTCATTCAAATCAACATTTTCAAAAATTTACCTTCGTTGGTGTTAATTGCCCCACCATCCGCGCCATCAATTGCATCCCTCGGTTCCCCCTTAACTTCGTTCTCATTCTCCATCGCAACTTTAACTCCACCCTGCATTTTCCTCTGCTCATCAGCCCCATCGAAACTCGATGAACCTGGTTTAGCACTCCCGATGGAGCTGCCTTCAGAACCCTTACCCCGTTTCTCTTCAATCTTCAAATTGGAGTTCGATTGTGCCAATTTTTTGTAGGCCTTCGCTCGCTCGAATGCGAGCTTCACCGGGTCGACAGGAGGCGGTGCAGCATCAGACAGAATTTCAGGTGAATTGGGTTGAGGAGTTTCAGGATTTGGTGGGTTGGGCGATGAAGAGAATTTCAAAGATTTCGATGGATATGGCTTGTGGGGTGAGTTTTTGGAGATGAAGAGAGAACGTTTTGAGGTGGATATGGGGTTGACGGAATAGAGGCATGAAACAGAAGCCATTGTCTGAAAATTAAACCAATTGTCAGATTTCTCTTTCTCATTTCTGAGTGGTTAAGAAAAGACTCAGAGGGATACGCAGCCATGGCAACAACAGCTAACAGATATTTTTTAAAATATTATTTAAGTTTTTTTTTTTTAAAAGTTAAAAACATGTAGGGGTACTCGGGTAGGGGTTTGAACCTCTGACTTCTTGGTCAAACATATATGTTTAAACTAATTGAACTATGTTCGATTTGACTTTCTTTTTTTAGTTTAGCAACATAAGATTAGAGGATTGAAACATACGTTATCTACTAAACTATGTTCAGATTGGTAAAAATATTTTTTAAGTTAAATTAAACAAAATATCCATCAATGTTGGGGTAGGTTTCAATTATGTCCCTGTACTAAAATTTTATTTTAGCTCATGAACTTCTAAATTGTTTTAAAATATCTTTGAAAAAAAATTTCGATTAAAATAAATGATGGAACTTAATCTGGCAGCTCATGTGTACGTGATATCATTTATCATTTAATTTCAATTGTATAGAAAATTAAGATCTTTTGAATCAATTTACCCATTAGCTGTCATGTTAATTTACATGGATAAAGTTGTAAATGATGTCACGTATGTTTTGCAATTTTTACGTCTTGACTACTGTGTCACATTTCATCCATTATTTAAACGAAAATACTCTCTAAAGTATTTTCTAGAACAATTTCAAAGTTTAAAGATTAAGATGAAAGTATTCAAAATCTAAGGATATAATTGAAACTTAACTAAAGTTGAAAGACAAAACTTAACTTATTATTAATTTAAGGTTTATTGATAAAATAAAATGAATATATAATTTAGTAGAATATACCAAATAGTCTCTAATTTTTTAGTTAATTTTCTTTAGCTCTTAATCTTTTGAAATATTGATTCATTTTACTCTTGATGTATTGAAATTTCTTAATTAAGTATTTAAACAAAATTGTTAAAATGTGTTAACGAGAAGTGTATGAATCATTAATTGCTATTTCACACCATCATATTTGAACATGTAGATCGGATGGTAAGATGACTAACTTAAATATAGCTCAACTAGTTCAGTAGAATTTTTTGACAAAAAAATAGTGGGTTCGAATCTCTGCTACTTGACACGTCAACTTGAACATCTAAGACACTATACATCTATCTTAAAATTTAAGTGTTTGAAATTCAATCCTACATTATTGAACTTAAAATTTACCTATATATCTAACTAGTATCCTCGGACGTCTAAATATATAGATAAAATTATAGTTTAATAACACATTTAACATTTTTAAACAAATTAACAAGTTTATCTCTTAGATTTTTTTTAAGGATGTCTCTAGCTCATATTCTTGAATATGAAATGAGAAAGAAACATAACATAAATGGGACTTTTTTAAAGGACCAAGTTGGTGAATATTAGATCACATATATATATATATAATTTTATGTACCTAGAAAACTCTTACAAGGTTATTATTAAAATTACCATTACTTAATTTATTAAAAGACAAGCATATATTGTAACAAACTTTTTTTTTTTTAGTTCAACAACATGTGGGGTAGTGAGATTCGAACCCATGAGGAGATATGTCTTTAACTAATTTAGCTATGTTTGGTTGAACAACATTTTTTAGTTAAACAATATATGGAGTGGGTTTACGACATTTTTAGTCGAAGAGATATGCCTTAAACAATTAAATTAAGCTCGGTTTGATTATATTGTAACAAACTTAAAAAGTAGTGATGAGATAAAAATAAAGTATCAAGAGTAAGAATAAAACACTGTAGCAAATTTGAGGAGTATAACAATTATGATAAGCTAAATCGAGAATAGTTCAACATATCTTCCGAATCAAAAGGTTACGGGTTTGAATCTTTTCACTTCATACGTTGTTGAATTAAAAAAAATAATTATGGTAAGAAAAACAAACTCAAAAAAAAAAACTTTAAGTTTATAAAACTTGTTACCTTACCATATAAAAAAAATATCCAACACATGTGATGATGTCTCATTATCAATCACGTGCAAACTGTCGTTTTCTGTCATTCAAACACACCACAGACAATTAACCATTTCCATTACTCATAATCTTATTCAGAGAGAGAGAGAGAGACAAAAAAACAGAGCACTAATGGCCACTGCCTCCTCTCAAAGGTAATTTCCATATCCATATCTTTCTTATTTTTCATCTTCTTCTTCTTCTTCTTCTTCTTCTTCTTTTACTAAGACTGATCTTTTTGGCTTCCTAATCTGAAGAAGGTCTTATGGATCTACCTTCTCCAAACCCACCTCTAAAAGTGCTTCCGTTCTTCAGTTTTTGCATCAGAAATTGTGACCCTTTTCAGATTTTGAAACTATGACGAGAAACCCTTTTGTTTTCCCTTTTGAATTTGATGCTCAGTTTCAAAAAGCACCTCACTTTCTGTGGTTTTCTTTTTATTTGAAAGTTCTTGTTCAGGTAACACAGTCAATCTTGGGGGTTTGGATGAGAGAGTCCATTTTTGTTCTAAAAGCTAATTTTGTCTCTTAATTCTAAGGGCTGTATCTAAAATTTTGAGTTTGATTCTAATAAGTTGCTAAAATGTTGACGTCAATTGGATAAAATCAAGGCAAGTGGGAAAAAGGAATTGAACCTTTTTTTGTTAAAAAATGTTTCTTTGGATTCCATTTTGAACCATTCGTCTCTTTTTGTACGACTATGAACATTTGTGAATAACAATCCAAGAAGCAGAAGAATTGTCAACAAAAGTGAGCTTTTTAACTCTTTTTGTTCTTAAAGTGTTCACTTTTTGTTACCAAAAGAACTTAACCTTTAGCTGTTTTCTGGATTTGGAACCCCCAATTTCCCTGCTGACTTGAACTCATTTCATTACCTGCAAAATCAGTACTGCTATAAGTATGATTTGTGTGAGCATTATACGATTTTAACTCTACGATCGGCGTTCGAGTTCTCGAACCGAGTAGATTATATCATTTTGAGATGGGAAAAACAATGGTCTTTCATGTCAAGTTTCTTACCAACATGTTATTGCTCTATGATTAAGCTGTTGATGGGAATGAGAGCTTGGTTTTGATTGCATTGATGCTATAGATTAGATTTCGAATCATCATTTCGAATAATCGAAACAATAATGTTGCTTTAGATTTGTTATAGAAATGTACAAGTAGTTAGTTTAGAATCAAACATAGTAGAATTTGATATAGCTCATGATGTTCTTCACATTTTCAGGTTATTAGGGAAAGTGGCATTGGTCACTGGTGGAGCCTCTGGAATTGGAGAGGCCATTGTACGCCTCTTCCACAGACATGGTGCAAAAGTTTGTTTTGTCGACGTGCAGGACGAGCTCGGTCGTCGTCTATGCGAGAACCTCGGCGGAGATGACTCGAATGCTCGTTATTTTCACTGTGATGTAACCGTGGAAGACGATGTTCGTCGTGCAGTTGAGTTGACAGTAAGTGAATTTGGTACACTTGACATAATGGTGAACAATGCTGGGATCTCAGGAACGCCCTCCTCCGACATTCGCAACGTGGATGTATCGGAGTTCGAAAGGGTATTCGATATAAACGTGAAGGCGGTTTTCGTGGGAATGAAGTATGCTGCTAGTGTAATGATTCCTCGGAAGCAAGGATCGATCATATCTCTCGGTAGCGTTGGTAGCGTGGTAGGGGGAATAGGGCCACATCATTATGTAAGCTCGAAGCACGCCGTGCTGGGGCTTACGAGGAGCGTTGCAGCCGAGCTGGGACAACATGGAATTCGTGTAAATTGTGTGTCTCCTTACGCGATTCCAACAGCATTGTCTGTAGCTCACTTGCCTGAAGAGGAGAGAACTGAGAATGTGTTTGAAGCTCTTCGTGAGTTCTCTGGTAAACAAGCTAATCTGCAGGGAGTGGAACTCAAGGTTGAAGATGTTGCCAATGCCGTGCTGTTCTTGGCGAGCGACGAGGCTCGGTACATCAGCGGAGACAATCTCCTCGTCGATGGCGGCTTCACCCGTGCAAATCACGCGCTTCGTGTTTTCAGATGATCCATAAATAATTGTGTTTGCACATCCTTAGAATCTTATGAGCTTACATTAATACAATGTTCTTAACACAAATTGTTTGGTAGGACTTTCTCCATTGCTCCTTATTCTCTTGTTGGAAGTTTGTCAAAAATTGCAATTTAGATGCTTAAAGTGACCATTACTTCTTTTTTTTTCTTTTTTGAATTTTTTTTCCTTTTTTGTTAAGGCATATGTTCTTCTTTAATCATAGATCAAATTGAAGCATTCACTTTTTCAAAATGGTGTTTTGTGTCAATGGCAAGTTTTTTTTTTGTTTGTTTTACATTTTTGGGGG
>JAOANK020000092.1:2791917-2803148 GCA_026257165.2 Telfairia occidentalis | reverse complement strand
AAAGAGTAAAACCAGCCCACAAAATTATAATTTTAAAAAGAATAGCCCATTTTGAGCCCATAAGTTTGAGAAATAGGTACCCACAACTACAAAGACAACAAGTCCATTTTTTAGCCCACAAATTCTTAATTTAAAAAAAAAAAAACCAATTAAAACACATGTTTTACGGGTTAAAAATAAAAATTACCCACGAAGAAAACAGCATCCATCTTTCTTCCTCCTCCCTTTCACAGATCGGATCACCCACGCCGTTATTTCTTTCTTCCTTCTCTTTTCTCCTACAAGAACCGACGGTGCTTACCCTTTCTTTTTTCCTCCTGTCTTCTCCTACAAATTACCCACGCCGCCGCACCATTTCTTCTCTTCGTCGCCGCCGCTCCATTTCTCTCTTCTTCTTCTTACTCGAAGAAACCCACGAACAAAGAGAAGATTTTGAGTCCTAAGGTATTTTTTTCCTTTACTATTTTTTATGTGTAATTATTTGGATGTTTAAAAGTCGATAATATGTCAAAATATGCATACATATATATATTTTTTTATATAAAAAAAATTACTTGTCTGCGTGTTATGTCCACTTTTTAAGAAATTTACTTGTTCCGTGTCTGTGCTTGTTAGGGAGAACCAATATATTGCTTATTAGCATTTCATTGATTTGGGAGTTGAGTTACTTGAATTAGTCCGAACTGATGGAATGGCGGTCGGTGTATGTCAATGACCCGAGTAAACTATTTTTAGAATTTTGGGTGCACGTACAAATCGGACCTTTTTTGTTTTTTTGCAGCTCCATATTCACGTAGATACATTTTGCAGGCAGTAAAGCATTGGGTCAGATGGAAAATAACAATGTTTTTGCATCTGTGCACGCCACAGTTTTTAAGGAATCAGAGAGTCTTGAAGGGAAAAGCATTAAAATCGAGGGATATGACTTCAATCAAGGAGTAAATTACTCTAAGCTTTTAAAGTCCTTGGTCTCCACTGGATTTCAAGCCTCCAATTTTGGAGATGCCATAGAAGTTGTCAATCAAATGGTTAGCTTCTATCTCAAACGGGTTCCTTTATTCTGTTTCATGGGATGTATATCTCATCCCAGCACATTTCTTAGCATTGATGATTTACTTTTGAATTATGATATTGAATTGGATTGAAGTTAGATTGGAGGCTTGCCGATGAGAATATAACGGAAGATTGCTCTGAGGAGGAGAAGGATCCAATCTTTAGGGAGTCGACGAGGTGCAAAATATTTCTTGGTTTTACTTCTAATCTTATTTCTTCTGGTGTTAGAGAGACAATTCGCTATCTTGTTGAACATCATATGGTGAGTTATACCTGATATCTCATTTTGACCAATCCAGTGTTTGTCTATTTAAAAAATGCTTTCAATCCACTACAACTTGATTAGTTAATCTACTGCAGTACTGGATGCTAACAGCTTGTTTTGGAATTGATTTGAAAGTAGTTTTATGCTTTTTAGACAAAAATATTCAGGGAAAAAGTGTTTGGATAAATGTTTTTTTTTTTTTTCAGTATATTTTCATGGATGGCTTGATGGCTTGATTTTAAAGACAAATGAAATTGTTCTTCCTGTAAAAACCATAGATTTGTGGATAATAATTTTAATATGCACAATAACACTACCTTTACAATTCATGAAAAAGTTTTAAAAACAAAAGCAAAAAAATGCTTTGAAAGTAGTTTGCCAAACAAGCCCCAAGTATATTATTATTTATGTCGTGTGAGATAAGTTAACTGAACCAAGAATCATCTATTTACATTAGAAATGTGCTCCATTCTGTAATATTTAATAAATAATTAAAGGTTTATTCAATGCTAGGATTCTTGACGAATTATGATTATAGGAAAATGGGGGACTTGGGAGAATGTTGAATGCCAGACCTAATCATTTAGTTGCATCGAAAACTCGAGATCCAATTGCGTTTCGTGTGTTCCCCATTTGTGTTAATACAATACACCTTTTTGTCCGTCCTCTTTTAGCTCGACTTTGAGTGCACTGCACTTTTGATTTGAATGTAGGCTCCAATTATGGGATTACTTCAATGTCACTGCAGGTAGATGTGATTGTCACTACTACTGGTGGTATTGAAGAAGATCTTATAAAATGCCTTGCTCCCACTTACAAAGGTGATTTTTCTCTACCTGGAGCAGTTCTTCGATCGAAAGGGCTGAATCGCATTGGTAATTTATTGGTCCCAAATGATAATTACTGTAAATTCGAGGACTGGATTATCCCAATTTTAGATCAGATGTTGAAGGAACAACTTGAAGAGGTACTTACTAAAAGATTATATTGATGCTTTTTCTTGTAATATTACTCTAGTTTTCTCATTCATTTTGTTTGGTCTCCATAGAATGTATTGTGGACACCATCCAAGGTAACCCAGCGCTTGGGAAGAGAAATAAATGACAAGAGTTCGTATCTTTATTGGGCATACAAGGTAAAGTTAAATAGAATTCTTTATACCTGTTTTCGTGTTCATCACTATCATTTGACCAATGGCCATCAAAATTAGAGTTTACTGTAGTCTCCTATTTATCTATTAATGTTATCTAGAAGCTTACAATTTTAAACACGTAGATCAAGTTTGAGGTTGAGTTTGAAGATCCGAGACTCTGGGATCAAATTTTTCTTTTTGCACTTTTTATTGGTGTAAGAAAGTTAAATCTTTGGATTATGGTATTACATTTGCCTTTATGAACTCTAACTGAGCCAGTTTGTTGTTGAGGTTTCTCATCCTCTTCTCTTTTGTTAACATTTTTCATATTAATATACTCCTTTTGGTTTATTAAAATAAACCATAAACTTGATGTATTTGTTTTGGATATTCCTTTTTTAAGAAACAAGATTGAAATATATATATCCAAAACCAATACATCAAGCCTATGTATTGGTTTTGGATATTAAGATGCATCTTATCAACCCAGGAAAAGAAAAGGCAGGATTTCTATAATGAGTGGCATTATTTGCTTTATGAACTTTCATTGATTTGTTGAGTATATTAATATCTTTTAGTAAAATTTTGCTATGTGGACATTAAATCTGAAGTTCTTATTTTTTAAAATTTACAAAGAAATATACATTGGTTGCTTATGATGCCAAGATCTTTATTGGCTTCAGATAGTCTTGCAAGTTCATTTTCTTGTCCTGGCTTTTCATACTTTAAAACAGTACATTTGATATCATGCAGAACAACATTCCAGTCTTCTGTCCAGGATTAACAGATGGCTCATTGGGAGACATGTTGTACTTCCACTCTTTTCGTAATCCCGGATTGATTGTTGACGTCATTCAAGGTCGCTTTTTGTCTTTCTTTTTTCTGCCTCCCCGGGGGAGGGGAGGACAATTGTAAGCAATGTGGTAGCGAAGATGAATTTGATTATTTTGACAGATATTAGGGCCATGAATGGTGAAGCCGTCCATGCAAGTCCAAGGAAGACTGGAATGGTAATTCTTGGTGGCGGTCTCCCAAAGCATCATATTTGCAATGCCAATATGATGCGTAACGGTGCAGACTATGCTGTCTTCATCAATACCGCCCAAGAGTTCGATGGAAGTGACTCTGGAGCCCGTCCCGACGAGGCTGTCTCTTGGGGCAAAATACGAAGTTCAGCCAAGACTGTCAAGGTCTGCCCCATTCATCCATTTTCATTACCATTTTACATTCCAAGCAGCCTTATTCATTTGTATCTTATCATAAATTTCTTTTAACAACAAACCTCTTCAGCTCTCAGTTCTTGCATTTGATCAGTTCACTGATATTCTTTGTTTTATATAATGACTTGACTGAACTTCACAAAGTTGTGATTCTAATCAGTTTCTTTTTGGGGCAAACCAGGTACATTGTGATGCCACAATCGCTTTCCCGTTACTCGTCGCTGAAACATTTGCCTCAAGAAGAGAAAAGGAGGAAGACACTAATGCTGGAGTCTTAGGGCACTGATTCATAATGGTATGAACTTTGATTCTTTGATCCTTAAATTGACTTATGGTGTCCAGTGAACTCTGTTGGCTTAAATTATCTTATTGAAACTCTGGGTAGATTTTAGTCCAGAAATACCCCTTCAATGGGAGTGTTCTCTTTATGTAATGGAGAATTATTTCACTGTTGATGAAGAGAATAAAATTTAATTCTATATTAATCTCTGAAATTTTAGTTTCATTGTATTGTATTTTCTTAATTTAAGAATGAAATTCACCTTCTCACATATTAGACTGAGCTACTCCTAATCTATGTGCTCAAAGCATATTGGTTAATCAAATGAAACCAAAGTAAAATTTTTGTATTTATTCAATATGCTATTAGGACTTAAGGTCTTTGTTCTCGTAGATATCATTTTGTGAACAAAATAATTGTAGAGTCAGATAGTTGTCCTGCGAGATTGGTCGAGATGTGCAGATACACTCATTCATATTTTTTTTTTTATGGAAAATTTGGATACTTTTTTGTGTGGTTTTCCGAGTCATATTCTCTTTAGTCAGTGATTCCTTAGCCCTAGTGGGCTTATTCTGCCATGTGAGTAAAGGTTAAAGAGGAATTTATAAAGCTAAAAAGGTGAAGGTTGAGGGGATCATAACATGATTATGGGGCAATATAATTCATTCTTTTGTGCACTATGAAATTCCAAATCCCTACAAGATATAAATAACATTCTTTTAGATTGTGTGGAATATATGCAATGAAAACCCTCTTGTATTGCCTTAGCCACATTTAATATAAATGGAATTGAAATTTTGCTTCATTCCTTTTAAATATAACGTTATGAAATAAGGGTATATGTATTCTTAAGAGTTTACCGACTAAATCAATTGCTTAAGAGAGATATATTATCGACTAAAAGGTTAAGCATTGAATCTTCTTCTTTAAGAAACCCACTTATGCAAGGCGTTCCCAATTCATGTATTTTACAATTAGGCATTCCCAGTTCCATGCACTTTATGGTTCTTAATAGTTTTAAAGTTTTTTTTTTCTTTTTTTTAGTTCAATATGTGAGGGTAGGAGACTTAAACTCACAACCTTATGGTCGGGGGGATGTGCCTTAACTAGTTGAATTATGTTTGGTTTGACAATCATAAAATATGATTATTTGCCCCAAACTTGGATGCACAAAATTTATTTTTGCCTATAATAATAGCCCATCAATCCAAATTGCTAAGGTATTGTATTTGCGACATGATTGCTCGTATACTTTTTTTCAACTAAACTTATCATTTTTCTTTATCATTAAAAAATATTCTACGATCGTCAGAGTTACTTCAACAAATACCTGTAAATGTAAGCTTGATGCATCAAAATTGGATAGTGGAATTCTCAAACTCTAGATTAATGAAGGATGAGAATATTATTAAGAAATGTTGGGTTTTTTTAGTTTAATAATATGTAGAGGTGGAAATTCGAATCCACAACTTTTAGACTTGAGACATATACCTTAACCAATTGAGTTATGTTCGGGTTGACGTTAGTTTGATCGATTGAATCTTATTTGTTAGTCAATTGGATTTGATAAATTTTAAGTATAATTATAAATTTAGTTGCTAAACTTGATAAATTAGGGAGCTAGTAGCCACCAAATAAAATGCTCAAGGGCATATTATTTTAAGCTTAAAAAACGTATTAGACTTAAAATTAAAAGTTTAAGGAGTATACTTTTTAAAGTTTATAAATTTTTTAAACAAACATTAAAAGTTTAGGGGAAACTGAATTTAGCCTAAAATTTATCCAATTTGGTTTTTAAAGGAATTTGGTTTTGGCATCGATTTTTTATTTTTTAAAAATTAATATGTTTGTTCAACATCAATTCTGGACAGAAAAAAATTGATCGATGGCTTTTTTTTATAAAAAAAATGCTAATTTACAAGCTTATTTCGGAAATATGTTTAGTTTCAATTTTTTTTCTAAAAATAATACAACTCCTAGAATTTGAATCCAAGACATGGGGCAAGCTATGACACTGGTGGATTTAAAGCCTTACCACTGCGCCAAACACCAATCATTTTCATTTTTTTTTCATATATCGTTTTTTTGAAGAGATGACATATGAATGAATTTAAAAATAAAAAATAAAAAATAAGACGTAGTGCCAAGTGAGGTGCCATATCGACATGTCGACTACTCTCATGCCAATTTCAGATGTATTATTTTTAGAAAATTTTCAAACTAAACATATTTTTTAAAGAAGTTTGTAAATTAGTATTTTTTTTAAAATAAAAGTCTCAATTTTAAAAAAAAAAGTCTCAATTTTTATGACAAATTTTTTATTTCATCAAGTTGAATTTCAAATTTAGGTAAATGCTAGATTTTAATAATAAAGATTGAAAGATTAAGGTATAAAACACACAAATTTTAAATTTGTATCTAATAGATATAGAACTGAAAGTTTAAAGACTCGCAACTTGTTTTTAAACTCTAGAGACCTATTAAATACAAAATTGAAAGTTACATGTTTAATTAGACAATCTAAAAAAATTGAGTGTTGTAATTTAACCAACAAAAATTATTAAAAAAAATCAAAATTTACCCCAAAACTAGTAATGTTATCAATTTGCGCCACTCTTAGTTTCATCAAATTGAACACTTGATAATTGTTACAATTTTAACTCTCTATTCGCTAATCCACTCATTACTTTTTACATAAAACAATGTAGAAATTACCATAAACTCAATTTAAGTTTAATTAATGCACAAATTAACTATTGAATAATTTTGCCAAAACTCATAAATTACAAAAAAACAAAAAACTCTAATGTTGCTTTTTTAAAATTCCATCCATTTTACCCTTTACGTATATTTTATAATTCATTGAATATAATAAAAAACTTTTTTAAGGATATCTTGAAAAACAAAAACTATAAAGAATAAAAATTGCAAACATTTTCAAGTTTTAGGTCAAAATTACAATATTTATTTAAGTTTGAGGTTAAATTTCATAAAATTGAAAGTTTAAAGTAGAAATTAATTTAATTTAACACGTGTACAAGTAAAAATTGAATTTTTTTTTAAAGAAAAAAAATTACTTTGTTTAATTACAAACAAAACATGAGAAAATTTGGTTTGAGTGCCCCAAAATCCACCGAAGTCGAAAATTTCAACCCGAAAGAGGAAAAAGAGAGAAGAGACGAGAGAACTGACAACTTCTCACCTTCGACTGCCAGAACGAAACCCAGATTCCATTGCTGCAACTCTCTCCGTTTCTGTAGCCGGCGAAAACCCTTTTTTTCCCTCCACTTCCATATTCGCTGTAAGCATGCTCGTAACCAATTCTTCTCGGTCATGTATATTCTCTAACT
This sequence comes from Telfairia occidentalis, assembly GCA_026257165.2. Taxonomy (NCBI): domain Eukaryota; kingdom Viridiplantae; phylum Streptophyta; class Magnoliopsida; order Cucurbitales; family Cucurbitaceae; genus Telfairia; species Telfairia occidentalis. The sequence continues at coordinate 2,795,848 of JAOANK020000092.1, read as the reverse complement.
TGAGTATCTTCGCTTTTCTCTGTTCAGGATTATGCCAGACGTGCAAGCCCTTGTGAATGATTTCGTCATCAAGCTTAAGAAGCGGTTAGTTCCTTGGGTTTGTGGGTATTCATGGAAATTGAGTTGTAGCGTTTGTTTTGTCTGGAGTTCGTTTCTATGATTCATTTTGTGATGATATTGTGGCAGTAAAATTGAGGGCTCCCTGGCCACTGCGAAGCATACTGCTGAATTGCTTCGTTCGGTCATTTCCCAGCAGCGAATACCCTACACGAATCAGGCTGCCGCTTTGATTGATGCTGTGAAAGCTGTTGGCGAGCAGCTGATTGCTGCGAATCCTGTTGGTAGATATATTCATTTATTTGTTTTGTTAATTTAACCTTGTTCTGGTTGTTGACGAGCGACGAGAGGTTCATCCATAATTTATCTCAGGGCTATATCTCATGAAATATGGCGTGGATGTCGTTTTTTGTTTTTTATTTTTTATCGTTTACAATACAAAATTCATTATATTTTTATGGCTGGTTCTTTATCCAGGCTGAAAATGAATTGTTAATCTCGTCTCAATTATCATTAGTTTTTTGATGAGAAACTAAACTTTAATTTTAATGAAAGAGTCTCAATTATCATTATTTGATCCTGTTGTAGTCACTGTCTTTAGGCGATGGTTTAAATCTACTATTTTTTTTAGCTTTTCATTTTCATTAATATGGTAATGTACAATTGCAGAGCTTGCTGTGGGTAATATTGTGAGGCGTGTTTTGCACATTATTAGAGAGGAGGATCTCTCTCTCACCGCCATTGCTGGGTTGAGCTTATCAGCAGTTAGTGATGATGAAGATGACAATGAAAAACATGATCACCCAGCCCTGTCAGCCGCTGCTGTTGCAGCTGCTGCAAGAAGCACTCTGCGGCCGCCTTCGTTGCAAACTCTTCTTGAGGATGTTCCTAATCAAACATCTGTTCATCAAACTTCATCATCTGGAGGTGATTCAGAAGGAAAAAGCAAATGTGAGCATCCCTGTTTTATGCTGATTAGCGTTCATTTACGTGTTCTTACTTAATAAGGTCTATGATGTGCCTGAATGTATTTGATTGTGACATCCAAAATATTTTCTGATTTGTCTGATTAAAGTTAATTGCGGAATAATCTGTATATATAAAGCATAACTAACTTCCACGAGATTTTTTTTATCAGAAACAAATTACTTCATGGCATAGAACATATGAAATTACAAAAAGGGGAGGCCTCAAACCAAAGGAGATTACAAAAAGCTTTCCCCCAATTGGCTAAGAGAGAAGTAAGATCATAATTATGAAAGTAGGGTGTTAATGTACACCAAGATAGAGCCATAAAAGAAAGAGATTAAAACAAAAAAAGTTGTCGAAGCATCGTTTCTTGTCCTTGAACGATTGCACTCATTCCATATGGACCAAAAAAGCTCTAGTGAAATTAAGCCGAAGGATGGCCAACAATGATGAGGGTGACAAGTTCTTGTTCTCTAGTGAAATTAAGCCAAAGCTCTAGTGAAACTAACTTCCACGAGCATGTTTGGAAAAATGATATAAAAGATTATTTATTGTGTGATTTGCTTGAATGTATAATTGTATTGACATATTTGGTTTTGTATTTTCTTTTCTTATAAGATTTTGAGATCGTTTGGAAATGTTTGTTCGATTTTGAATTTCTTTGAAAAATCATTATTATTGGACATTCTGTCGTTAGAAATCTATAATTGGCTTCTTCAACTTCTAGTGGATATTGTATAATCTTAATTCTTAAGCATGAAAAATCATTTGTTGTGAGTTAAAATTTTTAAATATATTATTATAGTTATATTCTTGGAATGGTTTGCTTCTTACCTTTTAAAGTAAATTGGGATTTAAGACCCTTTTTGGTTACGATGCCTTTTTGTGAATATTTGGAGGTCCACCTGTATAGATGTCAAGGAAGAATATGATTGATGGCAATAATTTCTTTTTTAAGATACGTATTTGGATAGTGAGATTATATGGAGCAGGATCCATATTTAGTCTATTCAGGGAATTAGTGATAAGGCACACGGGAAGCTTTAGCACCCATGGATCTTTTCTACTGAAACTATTATTCCCTTCTTGGATTACTGCTCTCTCTCTCTTGATTTTAGTTGGAAGTAGGGTCCCTGATAATGTTATATGCTTTCTACTTCTCTTGAGCAAAAATTTATTTAGAAAATATGCATTTTCCGCATATGTGTTTTTCAACTTTATTTTATTTGTCATTGTGTCTTTTCCAGAATTTTTTTTTAATTTTATTTGTCTATTTATTTGCTGTTTGTTATTTGGATGTGGAGTGGTCTTCTTTTCATTTTAATATTTATTATTATTTTTTTCCATTTGGAAAGCAAGTTTTGCTCTCTAATAAGTTGTTCTCATTGACAGCTGCTGATAAAAGTTCGAGGAGTCGGAAACTCAAACATGATGTAATTGAAGCTGTTAATGAACTTATACAGGATATTGCAACTTGTCATGAACAGATTGCTGAGCAAGCAGTGGAACATATCCATCAAAAGTATTACTCACTTTGAACTAATCCTTACAAGTTATCTTGTTTTTTTATCCTTGATATCATATTGATGGACCGTGAGACCATCTGATTTATGACTTACTGAAGCACTATCGGGTTATTAACTTTTGGTATTAGATTTAATGTATCTTTATTATTTGACCGTTTTCAAGAGACGCAAATGCAAATACTGTCATCTGGTTACTTCATGCCTTTTTATTCCCACTTCGGTAAGTTAGTCTGTAGTTTGCCTTCTATATCAAAGGTTTTGGCTCATATTGGAGGGGTTGGATTGCAGCTTGCCGTGCCTATTTATTTTTATTATGTGAAGCCAAATGGTAAGATCAAAGCCTCCGGAGAGATTACACAAGGAGTTTCTTCTCTTTTTTCTTTTTCATACTTGGGGAATTCTTTCTTTGTAGACTTCTCAGTTCTCATGAGGGGTATTGACAAGCACTGAGTGGCTTCAAAGTGGGAAAAGCAACCTAGCACAATAAATTATCTTATCTTCCACCCCTAAGGATAAGTTGCTCAATCTCATGTAGGGGTCTTGACATGCACTTAGTGACTTCAAGATTGAGCAACTTATCCTTAATCTTCAGATTATTATTGGGTATAAATCTGAATATGAACAAATAAAGGTATTGAGTATCAATTGTTAAGCTATTGAAGTTCAAGAGCTAGCTTCTATTGCAGGTTGCAGTGTTGACTCTTGGTTCACGCCTGACTATGGTCTCCCTCAAATGGTGACCTAAAGAGCATCCATTTTTGGATTCCAACAGGCAACCACTGTAATAATTCAAAGCAAGTTGTAAATCTGGAAAAGATATACTCTCTTGAAAGGTGATAGGTTAACCCTTATCCAAGCTTCACCCTCAATCCTTCCTACCCATTCCCACTTTTTTGTGCTAAAAAAGATGGCCCTCATCATTGTAAAATCTATCAGATACTTTTGCTGGGAAGGTCACAACAAGGAAGGAGGCTCCCACCTTGGTTAGCTGGTATGAGGTCAAGTAACCCATTTCTTTTGGTGGTCTTGATTTTGGAAACCTTAAAAAAAATCTCTCGTTTGACAAAACTATTATGGTGATGTGCTTGTGTAAAGGACCCTCTATGGAGGAAAGTAGTGGCTGCTAAATGTAGTCTCCAAAGGAGATTGGTCGACTAATCAAATGGCTATCAAATACTCCCAAGGTCCTCAGAAAGGTGGGATATTAGGTGCAAGTAACATCTACTTCAGGAATACACCCAGTATTCCATGTTTCCCAGCTCAAGGCTAGGAAACTTGCTACCCAACCACTTACCAGCTGAACTGAGTCCGAAGCTTGGACTCTCCCTCACACCTACCGTTGTGTTTTTTTTTTTTGGGGGGGGGGGGGGGGGGTTGAC